>CACKRE030000011.1:38131-79427 GCA_902602495.3 Ectocarpus sp. CCAP 1310/34 | reverse complement strand
GGGGGGGGGGGGGGGGGGGGTAGGCGCCTTAAGCCTCGGTAGAGGGGTGTAGAATGGAAGATACACGAGGAAAGTAGAGTGCGTGCAAAGGTCACTAGAGCCCCCCGGATGGAGCGCGGTTTTTTTTTGTACCACACACTACAAACACGGAAACAGTAGAATGAGAACAGCAGCAGCCCCAAGGCCTCCAACGCGCTGATTCCTTGGGTTCGGATGTCTATATGATCCATGATCCCAGCACTGTGCTGCTTCGTTGGTATTGGGTGTTCGGACGCTGTTCTACGAGGTGCGTGAGAGATGTTTACCATCTCGCCAAACTGCTGTTGAAAAATAAATGGGGTGAGAAAGCCCGTTTAGGGTCTCCAACCCGTGATCACACAAATAAGCCCGTCGCTACTCTCCCCTCCTGTGGAACTTTGCCTTCGGTTTTAATTCGAGAAGAGCGCAGCAATCTCTTCCCTCTGTGTACACACGACAGGCTCTATCCACTAGGCCAGAAGCGGAAGCGAAAGAAAAACTCACTTTGCAAGAAAAGCTCGCTTACGCCGGGATTCGAACCCCTGACCTGACCTCTTTAGAAGGTTTGGAGGATACCATCTAGACCACCGGGGCGACCGGCATCATGCCGCAGAGAGAGAAAAGGAGATAATCCAGAGCTGGGCTAACTGGTTTTTGTCTTGTTCCCCATAGAGTTACGTCGACGCAGCGCGGGCGACCCTAGGAGAGGAACCGCGGAGACGCCGCACGCAGGAGTGGCGTGAGATCGCAGAGCCAAGAGCAGCGCTGAAGGAGGCCCTTACCAAACGTCGGGAAGCGCGCCGGGCGATGAGGGGCAATTGGTACTCAGCAACGTGGAGGGTTCTCAAAGCAGCGTGTAAGGGAGTGGCTACAGCAGTCGAAAAGGGTATTTATGCCCACCTGAACGTTTATGTGACTGAACTCGAAGAGATCGACGAAGAACGCGACATGTGCCAACACCTCAAGAGATCAGTGGGCCTCAGCGGGAGACAAGCGGGGGAACAGCAGTTCGTCGCGGATGAGAACGGCGTGTTGCTCCGAAACAGGGACAACATCCTCCAGCGGTGGGCGAGATTCTTCAGCACCCTACTCAACACCAAATCCCCCACCCTGAACCCAGACATCATCGAGCGACTTGCTGAAGATCGATGACGACGAGCCCTTCGACCTCGGACACCTCCATACCATTCTCGTCAAGGTGTGGAACGGAGGATATGATCCGCCAGAGTGGAAGGATGCAACCGTCAAGGTGCTGTACAAGAAGGGTGACCAGTCCTACTGTATCAACTGCGGGGGGATTTTGCTCCTATCTCACGTAGGCAAGGTCCCCATCAAGATCGTTACTAACCGTCTCAGCGCCTTCTGTAAAGCCAACCACATCCTCCCGGAAGAACAATGCGGATATTGACACGGGCGATCCACCGTCGACATGCTGTTGGTCGTGCACCGCCTCCAGGAGCTAGGGCGAGGATAGAAATTACCGCTCTACATATGCTTCGTCGACCTGAACAAGGCGTATGATTCGGTGGACCGAGAAATGCTATGGAAGGTGCTGGCCAGGGCCGGGGTTCCCGCGAAGCTGATCAAAGTCATCCACCAATTCCACGATGGAATGTGGGCCCGGGTGCGCATGAATGACGGAAAACTATCGGAATGGTTTTGCGTGACACAGGGCGGGCGAAAAGGATGTGTGCTTTTCCCACTGCTGTTCAACTTCTTCTTCGCCGAGGTCCTCGAGTTCGTCGTCTTCCGATTCAGCGAGGATGATGTTGTTTTGCGGAGCCTGGAATGCTTTGAAAGAGGGGGGGCGGAAGTGGGCGGAGACACCCCTTGACCGAGTACACGGAGGGCAGTTATGGGAATGCTGTATGCCGATGATGCCGGCGGCGTATAGGAGACACCCCTTGACCTAGTACGGAGGGCAGTATGGGGGATGCTGTATGCCGATGATGCCGGCGTCGTATCGAGGTCTGCAGGAGTACTGGCGAGAATGATGGCCATCATCGTTGAGGTGTTCGGGGAGTTCGGGCTGACGGTATCAGAGAAGAAGACGGAGACGCTCCTGATGCGCGCGAAGGACAAGCCGACTACAACACCACAGCCCCATTCGCCTCCACCACNAGAATGATGGCCATCATCGTTGAGGTGTTCGGGGAGTTCGGGCTGACGGTATCAGAGAAGAAGACGGAGACGCTCCTGATGCGCGCGAAGGACAAGCCGACTACAACACCACAGCCCCATTCGCCTCCACCACTTTTCCCTTCTTCCCCTCGCTCCTCGACAAGCTTTTGCTTAGACATGGGTTGTAGTGAAGTGGGGGGTCTTTCTGGCGAGCAGGGCTAGACTCACCCTCAAGGGATGACCGAAACCTTCTTGCTGCTGCGCATATCCGCCGCGAGGCATGCGCGTGGTGGTGTAGTTGGGTCGGCACTGATGGGNGTAGGGGGTGATGTTGCTGTAGTCGAACGGTGAGACGGACGTGTAGTTCAGTTTTGGGCACGCGTACGGTGCTGCAGGGATTATATATACGTGTAGTAGTACCTCTTCGGGCTCTTGGATACCTTTTTCTTGCTACGTGTGCGTGTTCTTTAGATCCTCAGATGGCTCTAGCACTTTCGTGACCACGGGCTGAGAGTCTTTGCTAGATTTTGGCATTTAGCAACTGGCATACGGTTTAATGTGAAGTCATCTGACCATCGAAGCCGCGAGACAGAAATACGCCCAGGCGATTGAGTTCCGGTATCTCGGTAGCCTTGTCAACGAACATGGCGACCTCACCCGGGAGATCAACTACAGGAGCAGAGGAGCGTGGGCGTGCCTCAGGCGATATGGCCGGGAGCTCTTCGACTGAACGAAAGCTCCATTCCGACTCAAGATCCACCTGCTCCAGGCGGAGGCGACGGAGGCACTGCTGTACGGCTGCATGAAATGGTCACCACTCAGCGGCCTCTACCAGACGCTGCGGTCGGTACACCACCAACTGCTCCTTCGAATTTTCGGGTACAAGCGCAAGAAAGACACCTACCGGCAGCTCTCTTACGCCCAGGCGCTGAAGAGGGTCGGATGCCAGAGCGTTGAAGCCACGATCCGACAACGACGCCTACTGTTCGCGGGAGCATTGGCAAGGCAGCCAGACGGGCGACTTCCGAAACGAATGATGTTCGGCGAACTGGCAGGGGGCGAAGCGCAGTAAGGGAGGACAGGAACAGAACTGGCCGAAGTGTGCGCTTGACGACCTGAAGGTATTCGGGGCCGACCACGGATCTACGAAAACCGATCCATGTTGTTTTGGAATTCCGGTATCGAAAGACACGGCACCGAAATTTGAGTCGACGGAAGCCGGGAAGGTGGAGCGGGGAGTAACCTGGCATGCGGCGGTGCTGCAGGGAGCTGAGAGTTTCTTGACCTCATGGCACAAGAAGGGAGAAAGGCCAGCCGACAACGAGCGCTCAAACGAGACCACAAGCCAACAACCAATGGGGCGGGAAGGGGGTAGCAGACGGATGAGACGGCGAGGGAATAAGCAAACGAGAAAAGACGGACCAAGGGGCGCGATACGTGCCGGATTGAAATTTCTTTAGCCGTTTCCCCCCCCCCAAACGCTGCAGCATTATAACCGTGTATCGCTGGTTGGTGGTCTCGTTTGCGTATTTGCTTACAATTCGCTAGTGGTCTCTCGCCCGTGTGCCTTTGTCTGTCCCTTGTTTCTCGTTATTTTCGTCATGGTCGCTTTTTGTCCTCGCTTCTTTCCATTTTCTATTTTTCTCTTTTCTTCTCTCTTGTTTCTCACTTTTTTCTGTGTCAGATGCCCTTGTCTCTGCTTGCGTTGTGAAATACCAACATTCAACCAAGCGGGTGTACCTCTTTCTCTCTGGTCCGTGATGCTGAATCCTAGTAAAAACTTGCTACTTCGCATAGCGCGCAGAGGGAGCTGAGGACTCCAGAAAATCTGTCGTTGATTTCCATTGACTTGCGAACCCCTCGGGGGCAGTATATTTAGTGTACCATCTTCGGAAAAGTAGCCTGTGACCTCGGAAATCGAACGCGTCCAGTGTTGGACCAGTACGGACATATGAAGGTACTGGGTAGAGAGAGATCGGAACGGTTTTTAATGTGAAGAAAACAGGAACAACAAAAAACAATGGGTCCAAACCGAATATAGACGTACGTTTTCGAGAGCGTCGTCCTTGAATGTCTATAGGCAATACCTCGAGTACGAGTGAAGCATGGGTCTCTGCAGCAAGTGGTAGTTCATCAAACGCCCGCTGCTCAATGTGGCTCAACTGCCGTTGGTGGGCACGGCCACTCTGGATAGTGATGGATTGTTTCGCGTATACATGAACGGACGTGACGTGCTTTGGATTCCAGATAAGGGCTAGGTTAGATCAAGCGGGTGCTTCGCAGGTGCGACCGACGATCTGTGCGCACATGAAAGAAGCTCGGCATGGCGGCACCGTCGCCGCCTTGCAGCTGTTGTCCGAGTCCTGTTGCTGTTACTGAATGGAAAAGCACGTCACCGGCTTCGTAAAGCAGTGCCAACATTGTATGGATTCCGAGGCCGGGGAAAAGGTGCCTCGCCCTCTTGGAAAGACCGTCCACGGCACGCGTTCTGGCGAAGTTGTTCATTTTGACTATCTCTACGTGGGAGCGAGTGATCAGCACGGGAAAAATGACTTGGATGAGAAGAAAGGATTCAAGTACTTTTTGGTCATGATGGACGACATGTCAAAGTGGGTTTGGCTGGAGCCCACATGGGTATGCACAGGCCGCCTGGCTGCGCAGCATCTCCTTTCTTGGTGAATGATCTTGGGTGTGTCGTAGGTTTGGGTCACTGCTACCGCTTCCCATTTCAAATACCACATGATGGTTCCCCTTGCGGCTGCACTCGGTGCTGAACATAAAATTTTAATCGCCAATTTTCCCTGGTGTAACGCTACGTGCGAGCGCATGATACGTGAGGTGTTTCGTACGCTCAAGGCCATGATTCAGAAAGAGTGGAGGAGTGGTCGAGTTTGGGTTGATTTGGTTCCAGCTGTGCAATGGGCCTTGAACATCCTTCCGTGAACGATACGGGTAAACGCCGATCTACGTCGTACTTGGCAGAGCGCGGCGCTCCGCGTTTTCAACTTGAGCGTCGTCCACAGGCGCCGAATGGAAGTTGGGCTTTCTGGACTAGAGGGTTATAAGCTGAAGGTGCAGGGTGTCGTTGAGGCCTAAAATCAGCAGCACAAAGGAAGTAAGCACCGAGCGTCTGCACATGTTGGGACTCTACCTAATTTCGAGGTGGGGGGCTAACGTGCTGGTGGTGCGCGTTCGCCGGCGTGGGTCGATACTGCAATTTCTCATGACCTGGACGGGGCCGCGGAGGATTGTCGCCACCGAGAGACCGGATGCGTATGGAGTCTAGGACGTCGTGTTAGGTGAAGTTCATGATGTCCATGTCGCGCGCTTGCGGTTCTACGCCGACGCCGCTCTCAAAATCACGGCCGAGTTGAAGGAGGGTTTCAAGATAGAGGGGATCATGGACATGTAGGTGGTGGAAGACGACGGCCTTGGCTTTGATGTGGAGGTACAATAGGTCGGCCTCGACAAAGAAGAGAACACCTGGGAAGAGTTGTTAGAGGGATGGGATGGCGCGCCGCAATTTGTCAACTCCGAGCTGTGGTGACTGGGTCTGGCGAACATGGTTCGGGGTCAGTTGAAGCAACAATACGGCGTGCCCTGTTATATCTCAGTCTGAGTTGAGCGAGGGTCGTCGCCTTGTCTGGGTATTGATGACATTTCTTCGCTGACTTCCTTTGCATTTGTGCTTCATTTGTTTGACTTGAGTAAGGGCTATCTTGTTGAGCATTTTTTTGCGGACAACGTCGTGTGCATTCTTCATCATGTCTAGCATCAATTTGGTTGTGGCGAGCCTGACCCTCGCGTTTGTGTGTTGGTGAGTAACTGTCGATCGCATTGCCTAGTGTTGGTGGTGCGTTGGCTGGTCCGATCGTTGCATGTGGTTGAACTGCGTAGAGAGCGCCTTCTCACAACGTGTCGTTGGTATTTCTTCGCGGGTTGTGTTCGTTTTTGAATTTGGTCGCATTGGCTTATGCGACGATCGTGCGGATCGTGGCATCATGTATGTTTTTTTTCCGAGGTATTTCAACGCCACCCTGCAAGCGCCTTGTAAAGGTTTCTAAGCGTTGCTGCGGAGTTTGTTGTTTCTTCCTTCGTTTTCTCTGCGTGTTGCAAACATGCCCATTTCACTTTGTTTGAGGTGTGTTGGTTGTCAATCTACTGCGTAAGTTACCTTCTTTTGCGAGCGTGCGACGTTCATCAATCAGGTTAGTTTGGTCGTGCGTCACTAGCGTGTTGTATAGCCTTTTGTAGCGTCGCGTGCCTGTCACTGCTGAGTGCGGACAGTCTGCGCATGTATGTGAGGTTGAACATATGTGGTGACCAACGAAATGGAGTGACTGTAGCCCGGCATGATATCGCCGTGTATGGATGTTTATCATGTACAAACACCCCAGTCGTTATTCTCAGGTATCACGAGGTCGCTATCTGAAATCAAGCTGATTATTGTCTACTCCCGTAGTCATCAACTTTGGGAGCATCATCGACGCAGCACACCTGGGTAGCCATAGTTCACGGTGGAAAGCCGCTCTTTAGACATCTGCATGTTTAAGATATGATAAATTGGGATTTGTATCTGTCTGGTTGGCGTGTTGTCAGGAAAGAGAGGGAGATGGAATGACACGTGTGAATTAATGCACTCTTTTTGCCGTCACCAAGGAGGTGAATCGACCAGTTCCTCGAGGCCACGTGGGGCGGAGTATTCTGGTCCTAGGCCCTGCCTGATATCAGACGTGTCTACACTCTGTAGGACGAGCAGTGACGCAAATCATGATAACTTCCTGGACAAAAAATAGTTTTTTTTTCCACCACCACGAACACATGTTGTGAATTCACGATGTTTCAGCCATCAGTGCGCTGTAAAATGTGTACGGCAAGACAAACAACCTCACAGTAGCTCTAGTAGACTGCGAAGACTTAACAAGAATTGTTGCCATAGATCGTCATGTTATCGCAACACGAAACAAAGCAGCTGCATCAACCTAGCTTGACGAGATGGTCAGGAATATCATCGTTTTACCTTTCAATTAGGATTTGTTTCACAAGGTATCGCGCAAAACATGCATTGACAAAATCTTGGGCAAAGACCCTTTTCTGGCTGGGTATTGCGTACCTGCACCGAATATCTACAAAAGGTGTGGGGTGATGCGGCGTACTCTAGAACTCTTGAAGAAATTTGCGTTTTCCCTCCTGAGAGGTTGGTAGTACACTCCATCTTACGGAGTGTTGCTGCTTGCTCTTAGAATATGCCTGCTGTGCCAGGTGTAGACACATCTGGTATCAGGCATGGTATACGACCGGAATGGCCCCGCCGTGGTGTCGAGGGGCTAGTGCATTCACGCGTTCTCATCCTGGGATCCTCTCTACCCTTTTTCTACCCTGCCCTATTGGGGTTAGATGCCTCGGCCACCCTAACTAACCCCCAGGGCCTCAATGAATAATCTCATCATAACTCACCCAACTCTTGTATTCAACTCGACCCGACAACAATATTGCAACTTCTAGAACACTCGGGTCGAGCGTCTATCTGTGTTCTCCTACAACGTAGGGCTTCTCTGCCGATGTGACAAGTTTGAACAGTGATGCATGCCCATCGTAATACATACATGAAGTATATTTCTGCATCAAAACTCCAATCCACATCATTTTCCGGGCTCTTTCCCCGGATGGTAAAGGAGCCGTCTGAATTTCACGGTTCGAATTTTTTCGGCAAATATATGCAAACTTGTTTAAAGAACTCGGCTAATGTCGTCGGCGTTGCTTCTTCCTAGCTTCAGTGTTGAGAATGGAAGCCACGATGGACTCCCCCTCCGTCAGAACTCGACGCGTCCCCACCGGACAATTACCACACACGACACATGTCAACCGTCTGCAGAACGGAGCAGCACGACTCACGCGCCGGGAACGGGGCACCAGAGTCTCAATTGAACTCACGCATACCCAAAAAGCCCGAACAAACCATTCGGACAGATTTTTACTTTCTTATTTCTCTGGCGGGAAGTTGTGGCCAGCGATCGTAGTCCTTGTAGCAGCTCAAGGGATGTCACTTTCTTTGATTCATCGTAGCAAGAAGACACGTACCTGGTATCAGTCATTCCGCTCGAACATGATGTCTTTGCCTGGTACACCGGTTGGGTACTCGTGTTCTTGTGCGGCGTTTTTATTGATTTTTCCGGGTGACCTGATGTGGCTCGTCTGTTTCCTGCAGCCCTTATAGGTTGCATATATCAAGTGAGACGAGGAATAGGTAAAGTACTGCCGTGTGCCACTGACAAAGAGTTCACAAAATGGATGTGTTCACGTGTGAACAGCACACAGCAAGCATTGATGTCAAAAGTATGCGCCATTTCCCCTCCCTCATCAACGCAGAAGGCACCAACCAAGCTAAAACTTGCTGAGGGCATGCAAAGTATTGAAGGACGGCATATGGGCTAAATTTCTCGCGCCGCCATGAGTCACCGCAACGCAGTGCGTGGTGGGAACCTTCTGAGGCAAAGCGATCAAGCGTTCACATTTGATACTACGGCGCGTTGAAAGCTCTTGACATCGTATTGATCTCTTGGAGGAACAAGCAACGTAGTCTGCCTCAGGCAGCCCAAGGCTATAATAGTGCTGGAAGAGATTATCGTTGTTAAGGCTGTGTCATATCGTAGTTATGATGAAAATAGAATAAATGCAGACGAGACTGTTGCTGTGTACGAGCACTGTTCCAGCCCGTGAGATAGATGCATACAGAAGACACAGCAGTAGTGCAGTCCCGATCACCATGGATCGCATGATTCTGCCCCTTTGCCCGTACCCAAGAAGCGCACAACAAATAACAGATCCTCCACGGCGCTCTTGTTTGTAGGCGAAGAGGGATCTCTCAAAACGCCGTTGATCTACCCGCTTCGAGCAAGTTGTTTGACGTTTGGACTTGAAGGCGGTCGAGTGAGTATGCTTGCTGGATGCGATCCGCACATGGAGGCGGCGAGACTGTGAGAAACAATTTTCGAAATTGTTATCCACCGGTGATGTCCCATCAGTGCCGTAAGACAGCTGACGGGCCAAAACATGTGTTTGTGAACAGGATCTGCAATGCAAGTACGATTGCCATGACGTTTCCACAAATATGGGTACTTCCTGTACATTTACGTCGGACCAGTTTGACGCTTCGGCGTGCTGTGCTAGCGTATTCGCGAATCCCTGTCGCACCTCAGACATCTTAAGGTCTGCGTTGAATTATTTCATCTGATGATGTGGATTGCGATCCCTGGGTCACAAGCACGGACACAAGGCGTTGAATCAACTGCGCCTGGCACACTCATGTATCTCTCGTTATGGATTGCGATCTATGTGCTCCCACACTTCTGCACATCCTACATGATGCCTCCCACAACTGCTGTATTTCCCCACTGAAGAGACGGGGCACGCAATTTTCCGCCAATTACACTCAAACTCACATGAGGCCACAAGAGGTCTGCGCACTTCGTCAGAAAAGCACAAAAACGGGCACTAGCACTCACTACTCGCCTCGTAGTACGATGCATTGTTTGTTCATCATGCTTGATGTAATAGAAATGCATGCCAATTTGAAAATTTTGGACGATTCTGGTTGGCAGCGTGGGGTAGCGCCGGTCTCAGTTGAAGCCCTTTCCTTCTCTGCGGTCTCCATTGAAGCCCTTCTCTTTCTGCCAACGGGCTCACAATAATGGGAAGGGTCGTCTCAAGAGAGAACTCCCGCAAATAATATGTCACGTCCGAGAACGTATTGTCTACGGGATTCCAAATGAGTGCTCTCGCGCATAAATGTAGAAGACGAGCTGATAGAGACAGAAAATACAACAATACCGTCAGCGTCTATCAGGATAAACATGTCATCCATACAGAGTGCAGAGCGATTGAAAGATAAGAAACAACCTACGGCCAATTTGCCATATGCGGCCCTGTCATCAACAACGCCAACACTAGGAAGGAAATCGTACTGACCATGGTTGGCACTCTTGTATTTCGTCAGGTAAAAGTTCCCCAAGAGGGAGATCAGGGTGTATGCGCTGGCAGTGACCGCGTTGATCTGTCTACGTCGTGTTA
The DNA here is from genome assembly GCA_902602495.3 of Ectocarpus sp. CCAP 1310/34. Taxonomy (NCBI): domain Eukaryota; class Phaeophyceae; order Ectocarpales; family Ectocarpaceae; genus Ectocarpus; species Ectocarpus sp. CCAP 1310/34. The sequence goes on along the minus strand of CACKRE030000011.1, from coordinate 69,218 downwards.
TTTGCCAAGTGTGCATGTCAGCATGCCATTCTGTCTCAGTATTCAGGCTGAAAATTACGTGGTTGCTCAAACCTGTTGGACTACGTACAGACCAGAACAGTTCCGAATAGTGATTGTTCACGTGCGTCGAAGAAAAAACCCTTCTTATCAATATAAAGCGGTTGAAGAGTTCCTCCGTTGGTAACATTTCGTTGTTCGATACTTTTCTCTCTAGCCGACGGGCGCAGGGTATGTAAGAAGTAGGGCGGGCGTGTTCGAGTCTCGCCCTCGCTCTGTTGTCGAAGACGACCACGACAAACTCACAAATTCCACAAAACAAATATGAACATGATCTGCGTAAGACTGACTAGCTGCCATCTGTGACACTTTATAGCGAAAGTGGTACGTAATGTATCTTTTCGCCGAGCGGGAAGGAAACGACAAACCGCTCATCTGTTCGCTAATGATGATGCCATGATGACAATGCTACAAAGATCGCAGCATGCACTGCGGTGCTGCTGTGTGTGACGCTATAGCAGGCCGCTCGGCATAGCCCTCATTTTCGCTGTCTGTTTGGTCTACAATAAAATAGATAAGACCCCATTATACATTGGAAATGAAGAGATTCTGATGTTGTTCTGAAAAGACCGACAGTAGAGTTGGTTGTTTGTGTTTGTCTCCTAGCCTCCTCTGTTCTCCCTCTGTCCTGCGCATGCGCCCGGATTGTTCTTTAAGAGACATGGACGCCTGTGTATTTTTAGTCGGTAGGGGACCCGCTTTTCTCTGAAGCTTCTTGTAAACTTCTGAAAAACATAGCCCGGGGCACCTACACGCCTGGTTGTTCTGTCTTGTGCCGGGTCAAATACTCCTATAGGAAACTCTTGCGATCGAAATTTAAGAAATATAGTAACGCATCGGTTAAAACTACAATAAAGTATCTAAGCACTAGGACACACTCCATACACACTATTTGGGCAACTTCAAACTTTTACAACTTGTCATTCCTGTCCTCGATTTGCTCTTCCTTGTGTTCCTAAAGAGGGAGATGCACATCTACAGCAGCGCAGTAGTGGCTGTGGTCCACAGCACAGTCCGGAAAATTAAAAAAAAACAAATCCTGTGGTCCACAGCAGTCTGGAAGGACACCGAAAACTCCGAAGTTCACGACCTGCAGTGGTTAAAGACGAGAGGGCAACAGACACCACATGCAGGTACCCACTTGAGAACGTGCGAACAGGATAGATGGTAACCCTAAGTAAGCCTACAAATAGCAGGCTGAGCATACACACGATGTACGTAAATGGCATATTTGACTCCTTACGCGCCAAAAGTGTACCCCGTGCAGGAGACGAGATTGATGATGGTCTCTATCTGGGAGGAATGTGTTGATGATAATGGTTGAAATAGACCGAAATGGAATTTTGAGGTGAAGCTCAATGGGTATGTGATAGTATCGATCTGCAGAGGATAGCCGGAGGCGTCTTTATGTTGTCAGGCAAGGCGATGTCTAACAGCTATTTACTATTTATGCATGTCTTTTCCTGTGTGGCAAATATGCACGTAAATAGTACGATTCGTATGTTCGAGGAATTTATCCTTTTTGTCCACAAGAGAGAGAATACATCTATCTGCGCAACGACATACTCCATGGTTGGATTCGTCATGTAGGCTTTTCATTCGCACACCATTTCAATGTGAACACAGCAACAATACACAGAAGAAATATATGCATGCATGCATGCGATATTTATATCACGTTTACTGCACGCGCTTGCTGTTGTGTACACATTCGACCCAGACGACGAATCTTACGGCAACCACGTGCGTGCGTGCACAGCAGCATCCACGAGGAGAGAGAACATGCAGCAATCATTTATTGGACCTTGGTGATCTTGAACTATGAACCATTATCTGAAACTTAGGTGGTCTCTGAGGAAAGTCACCAGCCGCAGCAGAGCGTCATCTTCGTTGGTTGAAAACGGTATAAGTTCTTTAGTGTACAAGTGACGGCTGTTGCCATCATGCCTTGGCATTCGGCGTACGACACAAAAACACGAATGTCTGAAAACGTGGGGGCCTTTAGCTTTGTTTTTTCCACAAACATATTACCCCTCAGAGCAGTAGTTCCCAACAATGTCGGTTTCAAAAGTCGAAGACGAATCTCTCTTGATTGACTGCAAACTTGTCGAGCGTTCAGTGCAAAGTTTTTGCCCATTTATTTCTTCGTTCGTGTTCTTGAATTTTGAGCCTGCCGTACTGTACAGATCATAGGGATTTCCTAGTTTTACACGAACGAGGGCTTACAACCTCCCCGGCTTTTTCACGTTCGTTTGGTTGCTGCAAGTAGGCGTCCTCTCCGCGGCTAGTGGGTATCATCCAAACAACCAGTAGATGATGTTGAACGTAAAATTTCCAGGGGATTTCCTTTTCTCCAGAGTCAACTCTCTCTGTGGGTTTTTATTTGCCTGGGAATTTTCACGTGTGTTCATTTGTTTGCTTCTCAAAGTAGGCTTCCTTTTCGCAGGGAAATGTGTCTCAATGCTGCTGCTTTGATTCTCTACTTTCCCGGCTATTTACGCCACTTGGTGTCAATTCCCTCGTGCCTCCTATGGACTGTGTCCTGCATCTTCTGTCGGGTTATATCATCACTGGAGGAATTAATTCACAACCAATTGCTCCTCCTATCACCATCCCAACGCCTTATTTACCACAAAATAATTGATTATGTCTGCCAACGCCGACGCCACCGCATCGGTCTGGCTATCACCCCTTGTCATGCGGCATACGACCGAAAATACTTCCGTCTGGGCAAATTGGCCCGCAATACTTCCGTCTGAGGCCGCGAGGGGCCGATAGGCCCCCGCAGCCGGAGTACTTGTAGACTCAACTACAATTATGTTGGATACCTGAAACGCAGGACTTCAACCAGTGTTGCATTCTGAAATCAAGACCATATTTTTCCGTGCATTAGTCTGCAGTCGCCGTTACACCAATATTTGACGGTCTTCGTCTACTGGAGCGGACCAGTCTCCCGATCACAACGCCCGGGAGCTCGAAATTCCAAATGTAGAGTTACAGCGCTATGAATGCACGCATGTTTTCAGTCATTGAGCGACAGACGACAGAATCCGATGATGGGAGAAAATATATATCATCCGGTTGGGCAAGACTTTTTTGGTAGAACGTCAATCAACCATGACCGACCATGCAACAGTAGTGCGGACCCACACTCAAACCGAAATTCCCGATGATCCGCCTCCGATCATCTGCAACTTGCAAAAATATGTTCAACACAGAAGAGAATGGTACGGACGGACCTGATCGAAACATGACGTTACAGCAGCAGTAGTGCGAACCACAAAGATCAATAATATTTCATCCCACATTTCACTTCATTTGTGTCGCTGAAACATGTTGCTACATAACCATCACGGCAGCAGGATCTGTCATTGTGTTTAGTGCAGACCCAAACTCTGTTTGCAACAACGCATTACCAAACTCAAAAACGAAATTCCCGAAAAAATTCCGCCTCCGATAATCTGCTATTCCCGAAACTTTTTTCAACACAGAGTGGTGCGAACCTGATCGAAACACGACGTTATGGCAGCAGAAGAAGTGCGGATCCACAATAAAATGAATTTCGTATCACTTTCAGCTGAGACACCAGCAAGGTCATGGCGGGAACCTACCTGAATCTTTATTTCCAACACACAGAGAAAGAACGTTTGAATCTTTACAAGTCGCAGCAAGGATCGCCTTCTCGGCACCACAACCAACCCCACACACCCTGCCTAGAGCCAGTTTCGTGCCTTGGTATGCTCTGCACAATCTTCACCCACCACCCTTCCTTTCTATTTATTGTTTAAGTTAACCAAATCCCTCACGGCGAGGGTACCTGTGGCGCCCGAGCCTGGAGCCCTTGTAAGACACACAACGACGGACGTTCTCAAAAACCAACACAAGCTTGTGCATCAAACTTGACGAAGGGGCGGACGGGATCAGGAGGGATAACTCTTCCAACCAACGCACACGACAATCTGTCGATGGAATCTCGAGAATTATCACCCGAAGTAAAAAAACTTGCTTTTAGAGAAGAGACCAGAGATTGCCTACTCTAAAACTAAGTGAAATGAAACAGAGAACGGGGTTATTTTTTTGGAGTCACCTTTTAGGATTCATTTTAAGCAGTCACTTATTGTGGGGTCAAAATCGAACAAGGTTGTAAAAATTCCGCGACAGAAAACTGAATCCTTAGGACTTAAAAGTTCAAATTTGAACTGGTTGTAATTCCAAACTGGAAATGGTGAAATTGCTGTAGTATCCGAAGCATACTCTGTGCACACTCCACTCTAGCTGCCCAATTTTGGCTCCGAGAAGCCCAAAGCACGTGGAGTGTACGTGCAGCCTTCGACGGCTTGATAGCAAGCAGGCGTGTGTGAGGCGAGGACGAAGTAATAAGTGCCTTGGTGCGCTCTGTTTGCTACATCAAGTACGCAAAACTCCTGCTTTTGGGGGGTGATTTGAGCATTTTCTGTCCATCGCCCGGATTCCAAATCTGACAGTTATCCATAACAACTGGCCTTACCCTATAATTTGCATGTGAAGTGCCAGAGGGCCTCCAATGCCTCGATAGGTGCCGGCACCACGGGCCTCCCGGTACGTACCGGCACCACGGCCCTCCTGCTAAAATAAATTACTTTTTTATCGTGCGGCCGGTGCCCAGAATATACCGGTGAATCCGCAGGGCGCGTTCCGGCACTTGAGGGACCATGACTGTCCTAATAAAGAAATTGAGGGTAATGTGGACGCAAGATAGGAGCGACTTGCGGAAGAGCAAGAGTGGATCACTCGTTCCGATCCAGGCTGACGACAAGCACGCCGAGAACACACGACGGGGGCTTTTTGATGTATCAACCCATGTGCCGCTTCATTCGTCTAGATTGGGATTCGACTCCTCGACAACACGTACGCAGCCTTACATTAGCTGGGCATGGAGTAGAGCCTACGTGTCTTCAACCACATCAGTGTGTAGGATAGCACAGCAAGCTGCCTCTTCAATCAGTATCGGGCAAATTCGTATCATCTTTTCGAAGACACCGCGGAGGGATGACTGATTGCAATGATTCCGTGTGGACTCCTGGAAGACCGATCAAGCGATGGTGTAGAGCTCCATGAGTCCGTCCACACCAGGTTCCCAACCAGCACGATGGTGTATGTTTCATTCCGACTCCACCCCGAACAAAATTCGTGAAGCGCTGTTCTTGCCTGCCTCGTTGAAGAGAAAATACTGTAGAAAGGTGGGCATGGGAGCGCGGTAACGGCGAAAAAATCAGATTGGTTCGAGCATCCCTATGGATGTACTCACCGGACAAAACGGTTTGTTTGTTCGTTGATACAGGTGGGGGTAAAATTGTTTGTGCAGTCACTATTATTTTCTTTCCAACGGTTGTTGTACATCGGATTCGTGATACAGAGTAACGCCAACGGGATGCCACATCCAATTTTGAAACAATGGTCAGATAGACCACTCACTCTACACGCAGACGAAGAAGAGCATATTGACCTCGCTTGCGGCATTTTCCGACTTAGTCCCTCCCCCTTGCCGGCTGCAATACGTCTATAGCCCTCTACAGGTGGCCAAGACCACCAGCGCAAGAGTCTGGGCAAGGAATAACCAAAATTGTGTCCTCTCTGCATCTAGGAGAGTTCTCCAACGGGAGGTTGCCTCAAGCGAGGCGAGCATCCTACTCCGTCTGCGTGTAGCAGGTTCTCTTCTTGAGAACAATAAACAAAACGTAGTGCTGTTTACTCGGCTGGATCACACGAACAATTGAATCCCATTCAACACAATCCATCACACTATCGTACAATAGAGAGACATTTCGTTCCGACCGACATGCAGAAAATACCAGTCATTTCTTCGAAGTCAGACCTGACACATAGTAACTAGTAGGCCAGAGTGGGTAAGTGGTAGGCCAGAGTGGTTTCCCGCCTCGCAGGTTTAAAGAATGGCATGACTGGGGAAATGATGGAGACAGAGACAACTGCATGATAAAAAACACTGATCAAGGGGGGAAAGCCACTTCACTGGCCCCAGACTCTGCTTGAATGCAGGGCGTATCTGCATGAGCTGTAAAACCCAAGACTGTTAGCCGAACGCGTTAGAGCAAACAGGGCACAAGTAGGCTGCCGAAACAGATCGTCCCTGGCAGGGCCGATGGGTAGCGGACAAAAAAAGGCGGAGAGGATATCACAGCATTCATTTTTCGAGTTAACATATGGGTCATACGACATCAAAACTGCGTAGCGGAACGCCGCCTGAGAATGAAACACAGAAACCGGTTGAAGACTTCCTTGCGTCACCCATCACTTGACATCGCGAATTGGTGCAAGAGCACCACGGACGCAGCAAGCGAATCTAATGACGAAAATAGTCCCGAATCACTGAATATGGGATCAAGGACTTTCGACAGTTTGTCAAAAGCCGGCAGTGCAGCACTACCCATCAACCTAATACCTGGTATTCTTTGGGAGAGAAGACGTCTTCTTCGACCATAGTGAAGTTGGATCGATCGTCCATCCTCTTCTTCACCGCACCAGAGGAGCTCGGCTGTTTTTCGCGAGACCTTGAAGGGGCGGATCTCACCGCACCATCCTAAAGCACAGCCAAGTATAAGGAAACAGGGAAGTCAGCAAACAGCCTGAAAAGGCTTTTTGCTAGCTTCGTATGCACATCAACCTCTTCGTTTTATCTACAGCTCTTCCAATCTTTCGCGGCAAAACGAATGTCGGCGAGTCGGTTTCCGCCTTGCCTACTCGTACACGGGACGAAGGGTGATTATTTCTCCATGTAGCATTAAAACAAGATGACCTTTCAGATTCTTGTTCTCGCCGATATCTCCAGTCGTACAATACTACGGTCGAATCCGAAAATGTTCAAACAGCAGATTCAGAGATATAAATTGCCCCACATAACAGAAACGAAGGATTTTTTATGTTAGTTATTGAAGATAGTATCATAACACCAATAAGGAACCGTCACGAGTTGCGCGTCGAAGAGGGCGCTCACTGATGGTACCTTGGACTTCCTGGAAAAGAAAAAAAAACAGAACATAACTTGTAGCAACCTTGTCACAACACCACCGCTCACCTTGGAAAAATACGAGCAATACAGGTCCATGCTCTCGTCTGTTGCGAACGTGCTGGTTCTGCTTTGCAAGGCCTCCAAACCCAGCACCTCCTCGAGATGGGCTTGCTCTTGCTCTTCCTGTAAGCGCAAAGAATCACACCCCATTGGCCGAACACCAAAGCGTCAATAATGGCAAGGTGAAAACGCCAAGCTGTCATTCGGGTTTCGGAGTTGCATCCTGATCGAGAAATTATCAGCCCTGTTGCGTCGGGGAACAATTGGGTAGCTCGACATCCAGTGCCATACAGCAACAATCCAAGAGTTGTTCGAAGAAATGCATAGCATTCCTCGCCGACACTCATCTTCTCCTAGGGCGTGTCTTAACTGCACTTTTCTCGACAGGGAACAGGGAACAGGGAACAGGAAACTCGGAGTTCCCTGTTCCCTTTCCCATGTCATTTGTGTCCTAAGATACAACAGCACTTCCAGGAACACGGAACATTTCAGCGCGCGCGTGCAGTCTGCCGCAGGTACTCAAAGGAACCTCAGGAAACAAACACAATCATTGGATGCAGAAAGACGAGTGGCGGGTAGAGGAAGGGGGAGTGGTGTAGGTTTTGAAGGAAGCTGTTGAAGAGCGCACACCAAACACATGTGCTAGGTATCGGCTAGAATAGGCGGTGCTCGTCATGCCACCCGCACCCTCGGCAGTGCTTTGGCAGGCTTGATTATTGAGTTGCGGTTCACGGCAGCTTACCGTTTCTTTGACATGTTATGTTTCCCCATACAACGGCTACACGAGCTACGCGAGCATTCAGCTTCACCCCGCCGAACGGGCCGCTTAGCATCCGCCGCAGTTTTTTTGTATGCAAGACACCTGATGATGGTGGCAATGCCTATTCGGCTTGAACCGGTAGCATGCAGTACCTGTGGTAGCCACATGCCCGAGAGTGATCACACACATCCCACCAGGTCCTGAATTGCCACTGAAGAGCCCGTGTTCCACGGTTCCTATGGTCTGTTGGCCAATTTTAATGAACTCGCACATTATGAACTTGTGCATGAAAATTACGGTGCGACGTAAGTACCTAAAACAGGGAGTGTGTGTGGTGTATCTTGTTTCCAGGAAAGTTTTTTTGTGTGGCTGGCTGGCCAATCAGACAATAGTTCCGAGTTCCCTGTTCCCTGTCCAGATAAGTGCAGTCAAGACACGCCCTAAGCATTGAAAACCGGAGGGAACAGGATGTGCCCAAGCGTAGTGATGTTCACTCGATTGTGGCAAGAGTAGCGGCCGTGTTCATGTCGAAGATTGACAAATCTCTCCGCTTACGTATCTCAATCTACGCATGGAACACATAAATAACGTCAACCGTAACCTCGTTTGCGTGATTAGTTGGATTGCCGTGGTTGAATTTCATAAAGCATGGATCTCGTGCCTCAACCTGAACAACGAAAATGATACCAGAAAATTTCTGTTTGATTGAATGGTCGTGACCCGCATGGATGTCGACTGCTATGACCCTCCGCTCCTTGTCGAATGTGCCGTAACAACAAGCTGAAAACAAACTAACCGCCACGGGCAGGTACACAACGTGCAGAGCCGTTTCTCACAACAGAAGCTGAACTGTGAGTCTCTTTTGGATGCTACCCACACGAGAAAGCAACTATCCTCACATGTTCGAGGCGCCGGCGGATTTGGTTGACGACACCGTCCACGTTGATGCCCGCGTGTTGAAGGTGCGCATGAGTTAATTCCCAACCCTCCTCCAAGTCAAGATTACGTTGAGCTGCCCACCCAAGCTGTTGCACTTGCCGCACAACTGCTGCCGCTACTCGTCGTGCAGAGATGTCCTAGTTGGGCAGGTAAGGCGTTCGTCGGTGGAAATACGCTTTGTAACTCGACATGGGCGAGAACGTTTCTTCGTGCGTGATTGGAGCAATGCAGTGCACCCATATTCTGAGACGCTATCAACGTTCACGTGCATCACAGCACCCTTTGCTCCCTCCCCCTTCACTGCCTCGCAAGGTGATTGATTCACCGTACAAGACACAATTTCGCTCGGTACATGAAAACAGCGGCTATGCCATCACAAAGCGATTCCACGGAATTACGATTCTCGTTTTAGCAACAGCGCGAGACACGCAGGACTGCAAAGGTATGACTTCATTCGCATAGCCTATAGGATTATAAAGGTATGACGAACGGGTACAACACAACATGTTTTCCAACCAATCCAAATACTGGCGGTGCTGGTGGCAAGTTTCAAAGAGGGCACCGTCAACCTAATGCCTAGGTCGAGCAGAACAAACACCATTCTCTACGCCCGGCAGACCAATTTTGCCAATGCTCTTGTTGGAATAAATGTTTCAAGCGAGAAACGAAACGAAACATACAGCAGGTGACGTCGAAAGACGTCTATACATCATTGCAGCACGGGCGTTTAAAGTTCCACATACGAGCGTGTCGATGCCCTACCTTGCGTAGCCCTTCGTACGGCTCGACCGTGAGCGTTGCTCCACAGTGGTGCTCCTCCGCCAACTTCTGCAACGCCAGGGCACCCGCGGCGGTATCTGTGGCTAGCGTGAAATCTGCCAAATAAGAAGCTAACTCCGTCTGCGCACCGGACAAGGATCGTGGGGATTTCTCACGTTACTTTTAATACCGCGCAACTTCGCTTTGCGTGCGAGTGGCCGAAGCAGTACCCACGCAAAAAGTCCACGCAAAAATATATACGCTGTTATATGTATTCGAACGGAAGCGAAGAATATAGCAACCGAAAAGGCTCCATGAAACATGCTTCAATCTATATGCAATCGGGAGAAAACAAGCGTGAACCCAGCACGAGTATTCTCGATTTTACGAGAGACAAGACTTCATCCGTGAAGGCCCACGGGTATCGTGAGGACCAGTCCACTAGAAGGTGGCCCGGCGCATCAATAGTATCGTAACAAATGGTATCCTGATGAGCACATACCTCGTTCTCAGGATCCACGAGAAGACTCATGTCGTTCGAAAAGGCCGCATACGATGCCAACTCTGTGTCGGCATCCTCTTCCGCAAGCGGCGACCCAATGTAAGCCTGCAATAGCAGAGACGCTTCGTTAGTTGGAGCGAAGTCAACTTCCGAACATAAACACGTCGACGTGTAGCGTAAAATGGAGGGGTGAGGCGTCACTAGGGAGCCGGGGTGGCGCTCTCTAATCTAAGTGCATCATATCTTCACAATATTACGGTAAGGTTGCGAGTAAGCGCACAGGGGTGCGATCGATCTTCACAGCGTAATTTCTCCACAACCAGGAAGGTGCGAGCGCCAACTGATACTTCTCAGGAAAGCCCTCGATGAGATATTTCCAAAACCGCCATTTTGGACAGTGGTACTGTAACCTCCTGGTTGTGGAGAAATTACGCTTCGAAAATCGTTCGCACCCCCGTGCTCTAGCTGACTCGCAACCTTACGGTACCACAGCAATGGGGGCCCAGCGCTGTTGTACCCAAAGAATTTCAATCGCATTGTGAAACTGCTCCAACCACATAAACGAATATATACTGCACGAATGACAGCGCTTTCCCACTCACCACGTCACGAACGCCCCACATTGGGCCTTCTCGCGTGTCTGGCTCGCGATCTGCGTGAACGGACTCCGTCGGCCTGCTTGAGGTAAGCACGCCGCGCTGTGGTCGACCGAGCATACTTCGTGCCTTGACAGATATGTCTCGTACGTACCGCCCGATGGTGACGCTCTGATCTCCACGCCGTGGTTCCTTCTGCGTTTCAAGAGCAATCACCATCGCCACCACGCGATCGCGGACAAAACATCAGGACGAGCAACAAGAGGTGCTTTATCACCGGTGGGCCAGTCAAAAGGGCAGAGCATGGATATTGTTGTGCCGCTGTTAGTAGTGGCGAAAAATCATCTTGGGGAAACCAAGGGAATCCTCCTACATAATACTTCTCTGGACGGCTGTGTACTGCCAACAACCACACATCACTCACATCACTCACAGAACGGTCGGGCATGTGGTACAAAAGAAACGTGTGCACACCTAGCTTTCTGCATTGAGGCCACCCTCGGTCTGCGACTACATGAACAGACTGGTTCAAGATTGTTTGGGTTTTGCAAAGCAGGCAACCTGTTGTGTACGCCTGCAAATACAGCACAACGTCCAGGACGTCAACACAAATCAGATTTGATCAGCGGCCGAAGCATTGTCTTCCACGCTCAACCAGTAAAAGAGCGAAAGCGTGATGCACAGTAGTCCATCCTTCCACCTCACCGCGGGTTTCTGGAAAACGGAGCGGCTTGGAATCTTCTCCTCCACGGCCGATAAGGTACCTGTTAGCGACAGCAATTTCAGCAAGAAGGGGGGGGGTGAGAAGGGTATCAACGACCGCGCGGTGCTTCAGCTGGATGGATAATAATCAGAAACGGGGACTCGTTCGAAAAAACAAACCGTGAAATTCATGGGCACCTGCTGATGGACGCCCGCCTCCTCCACTGGCTTTCCTTCCAGGGTTCGCTGGAACCGGAACCGCAAACTCGTGAGAGAACCATTTCTCGAACATCGTGAGGCGCTCCGGCTGCATGAATGAATGGATACGTCGATTGATTCGGGGTAAGGGGAGCGAGGGTGATTCGTAGGCACATGGGCAAAAAGGGGAGATGGATATGGGAGAGGCCGGTATCCAGCAGTCATCACCTCGTGTATTCGAATGAAGCGTTCTGGGAGTTGTCCTTGCTTTGGTGGGCCGAGGTGCATCCACATCCGTTGCTGAGCGTACCGCTGCAATGCATCTCGCCACCACTGGCTTGTGGCAGCCCGTTGTCGAGCGCACATCCGGCGCACGCGGCGGCGCTTCAGCTGCATCTCTGCTATGCGGTCTTCATCTATCATCCCACTCAAGGTTGTCGCTGCTGAAAGGGCGTTCGCCCCACTCTCGTTGCTGTCACCGGTGGGTTCCTAATACAGTACGTAGAAGACAACCGTCGGTAGAGGTGAAATAAGCTCAAAAACATGGCAAGAGATAGCAAAAAATGTAGACAACCGTGAAATCATCTCGACGTTGCACCCGCGTGGACATCGAAAGCGGCATCCACCATTTCGACCACCACACGCGGGCGGGTTTACCTCGTCCTGGTCCAAGAAGTACTGGTCTTTCTTGTACTCTCTCATGCTCTGGAGACCAGCGTTCTCAGCGTGAAAGTTGTGCAAATAGTAGTCTGTGTCGAGCTCCCACAACGGCTTGCCGGTGCTGGTTGGGACGTAGTATCCCAGGAAGAGGTTGATGGCGTCTTGCTTGGCACGATCTGTGAAGGCGTTGCTGTAGTATCGACGGATCGACGTAAGCAACTCGCGATGTTTGTTCATAGACCCCACCTATAGTTGGGGGGAGAGGGAGAATCTCACATGAAGGTTCAAACATGTGACTGTTGTTATTCTGCCATCAGTGAACAAAGCAACTTTTCAGGTCGGTCACAAGAGATTTCAACACGTTGTCACTGTCAGAACGACCAGCAATTGGGTTCGGCGAAACGGGTTATATATTCAGCCCGTGCAATGCGGTAGAGACGACACAAAAGAACTTGTTCACCTGCTTGCCTGGTCCGTTGCCCCTCGACACTTTTTTGTGTGCTTCGGAACCTCCGTATTGAAGAGCAATGTTGTCTCCGAGCTCGCTGTAGAGCTCCATGAACACCAACGCGACCTGTACGAGCACGCACCCATACGTGCCTGAGTTTTCACAAGCATAGGTTCAACGGACAAGTTATCGCATCTCAAGTATCTTGGCACGTGGACTTGTCGGTCCTGAGTACACTACGGGGTATGAGACCGCAAGAACGAGAAAAATACATGTTACCTGTGATCCAGACTCCAAGGACACTTGGTTGCTGACGCCCATGACGTAAAGCTGTTTGGCGAGTGCGTGTACGCCAATGCTAAACTGACCAACATTTGTCCTGTCCAAGCAATCGATGCAGTTCGTGCGGAGGACGCCTTGCTGCTCCATCGGCATCACAGGGAGTCCATGGCCCCAAGGTGGTGGTAATAGACCAGAAGGATCTCCAGAGGGTCGTTTCGGTTCGCCACTTTTAGCGTGCAGCATTGCCGCCCCTTGCCCGTTGACTTCGTTGAGATTTTGTTGCGCTTCCGGTGCGTTGCGGGTTCTTGCCAAACCGCCTTGGGAATAGCTTTGGGCTCGCCTGAGTGATGGCAGCTCGCCTCCCCCGGTGGTGCCCTCGTCTTTCGGCAGCAGTTCTCGGCGAGGAGCGCTTTGGGACCAAGAAGATACAGAAAAATGGGGGGAAAGCACGGAAGTAGAGGCGAGGAGGCGGGTTCTTGCTTCCGACTCATCACTCGCAGAGCCCGGTATCCAATGAACAGCGAAATACTACAAGTGATAACTGAAGCCGCAAAAAAACTCCCCCCTCGATCAAGTGCCCCCTGCGGTGTTTGCCGTCGGGGTTGGGTTTTCGTCGCTTGGCAACGACGTTGTAAAACAAGCCAATTCACTTCGTGAACTCGGCAAACAGGTTACCGGTTTTTTTTTTACCCTTTTTTTTTTGGCGGTAACCATAATGGTGGTCGAGTAGATCATGTTGTGCGGGGTCGAGAACCCTCACTCCGCGCAAGGGGGATGATCGCACCACGTTGTGTTAAAATGGTCAAGCACCCTCGAGGCAGTTACACAGTGCTTACAACTGTCTCAGGAAGTGAAAGCACCAGAAAATAAATTCAAGTCATACGCAGCTGTCATCCGTATGCAAGGAACTAAGCACACGATGCCGAACACCCTTAGCAGGATGCAGCGCACCCTTCATGCGACTCGCCGAATATCTCACGGCGCTTCGCGCTTGGTGATGTGAGAGCCTGGTCCGGTGAGAACCCGGCGTGCTCCGTCCCGGCTTTGTAGGGATGCGAGGTCAATGGTCTAACGACTACGGCATGCCCGACTATGAGTACCCCCCCCCCCCCCCTCGATCAAGTATCAACAATAGATAACAACGAGAGACAAACCAACAATACCGCGATCTCGCTTGCCTGCAAAAAAATCCGACTTGCCCCACAGTCCAAGCTGCAACTTCTTCCAGCGCCTTCAGAACGTTCATGTCGCGGTGTTTGCTCAAGTGAGAAAAATCCAAGGCGCAGTACCTGATCTTGTGCTCCTGCAATAAAATGGTCGAGGAACAATAGCATTTCTCGTCAGATCATCATGTCAGCAAAGTCATGTCAAGACTTGTTCACGCAGTCAAAAGACCCTCAAACGACGGCACCGTTGACGAGGACAGAGGTTTCAAAGTGCCTAATGATCTTCTGAACACCCAACACCTGCAGTAGCCCTACTTGAAAGCATGCCTGATGACGAAACAACGGCTTTCTCCTCGAGAAAAAAAAAAACGTCAACGCCCATGCTGCACAACAAAACGTGTACTAAGATTCAAACTTTCGAACCGGTGATGACGCATGTCCAACATGCACGAAGTGCTTAGAAAAAGCTAAGCTTGTCTGTCTCACATTGGACAAACCCCACATGAATTTCACATGTATGGTTAGAAATGTGCGAACATGCTTCCCACTGTGCCCCGTCAGCGCCACGTAGCACATACCATAGTATGCACGAAGTATTCGTGACAAAGAGTTGCCCAGAAGATAATGACTTATACAGGGAACATGCACCAATTTGAAACGCCATTACGTTGAAAACCAGAACCAAAATTGGTTACCAAACAACAGCCGTAGAATTAGCGTGCACATCACTGCTTCGGTCCCCCCCCCTTTACTACATGATGCCGTTCAATCGCGGGGTCCACGACAACAGATCGATCCTCTTCACTGTTTACCACATCACCTATACATAGCCTGTCTTGCATCCGGTTACGTCGAGTCTCTCCGCCACAACAAATGTCGTGCCCTGAGCACGCCATTGTCTAAGAGTGGCCAACATGTGGGTGGGGTGCTTGTCGTACATCGTCAGGGTGACTCCGTGCCGAAAATACGAAAATACCAAGTTGCTTTCAAGAGCTGTTTCTTCCAAAGAAGTAAAGCTGTTCTTAACATGCCCTGCGTGCGAAGGAAGCTCTATAGAAACAAGGACCATGCCAAATTGGGTCCCAGCACACTCGACCGACCGAAAAATTACCGTACCTCGTTCTCGAACCACAGCAACATCAACATCGACACTGGCGGAACGACGAACAATTATAACATGGCGCAAGCAAGGCTGCTCTCACCGACGGCATGGTGGAGTTGACATGTTCAACTGCCCGGCGATATTCCCTGCCCACGATGACCTCCCGTTCTCTCCTCTCCGTCTGCTTGACTAGGTCAAGGACCAGGACAGGCGAGCCATATCTCTCTAAAAGATCCGCGAAGTGATCCTAAGAACCGATGGACGCAAAAATAATGACATAAAATACAGCGTTAGCCCATTCACAACAACGGTCACCAGATACTTTGAAGACTGACATCGCTCTTCCATAGGAGCGCAATATTTTTGGCAGGTATTATATCCTTAATGCCCTGAAATGTTGACAGCATGTGATGCAATTCTAGGAAGCCCACGGCATAGCTTCCAGGATGCGCGGGGCAGGATTCATGAAGGCAGCCGTCTCACCTGACAGGCTCGTAGACATTTACGAATGCATATGATCGTATTTTCAATACTCTTGACGCCTAACTAGTGTCGTGTTTGATTCGTGCTCAGGAATCCAACAGCGAGTACATGACGTTAAATGTAACATGCAATTCTAAAAAGGAAAAAGTATAGCGGTCTCTCGCCTGTCTAGCATACTCACACAGAAGTTCAGGTTCTAGTCTCGCGACGCACTAAAAAAAAACAACCAAGTACAGCACGAGAGTGCCTGCGCTTTAATCCATACGTCATTGAGCCCGTGGGACACAACGCCCTCATACTAAACCTTGATCAACATGAAACACAGAGTAATCAAGTACCCAGGTGACCGGTGGACATGAGGCCACCAGTAACCCCTCCAGTTCGTACACTTCTTCGCCTCCTTCACCACATATGGCCACAACCCACGCATTGTGAAGCAAGCCTACAGTACAGAGGGTCAAGCAACTCTCTAAGCATCGTGTTTGTCTGTATACTTGCAAGTTGGGATAAACGAAAATGCGCCACCAAAACTATGGAAGTGGTGCCTTGAAGTTGTACATACGGAGCAGTGAACAATAACCAGTTATGAAAACAAGCTACCGTAGAATCTTTAGTGAAATACACCGTTGCCCTTGCCCTCTGTAAGTCTCGTCTCAATCGGGCGCTCAATCTTTGATAAGTTTTACGGTAGAGGAACGTGCCGTTTGGTAGGCCGAAAAAAAAAGATAATGGCAAAGGAGATACAAATGTGTCTAATCATGACATGTGGCTCGTCTTGTGCAGAAGCAAACCTGCAACAAAGCGCAAGTCAATAATCCCACTGAGCGTAAGAGCGTAACAAAATGAAGTGGGAACGTGTAAATATACCGCAAAACGTTTGAGCGGCCTGTTTCATTTGGGAAACATGCTCGTGTGCGTGGTGCTGTCTGTGCACACGGTCGAGAAAAGGGAAAACGTATCGTGCACGCAAGTGAACCTAACTCAGAGGCCACGCCATGACCTACTCTCCCTGCTTTCGAATCACGGCGAACAAGCACGGGAATACGGCACCTGTCTCGTAAGGGGTGCGCTCAACAAATGTACATTCTTTACGGCTTCCTAGGACAAAAAACCAACACGAAATCATGTATCATCACACCGGAAACACTGTTTGCAGAGGCTTACGTGAGCACAGCGTCCTCATCCACAGCTCACCTGAGTGGCAGAGTACATGGGGTCAACACGACTGTTGACGATGGGGGGCTTGGGGATTGAAATGCTGCTTTCTTGTGTCCAGAACGTCGGAATGGATCCTCGCATTTGCAAGAACGAAGAGAACACGCCCTCCTTGATCCCTTCCGCATGTGCGATCTGGAGCCCGGAATATCAAACGTTCGTATACAAATCCAAACAGGAAAGGGGGGGGGGGAGGCGGAGATTGACATGGGAGTCCATCCAGCACGAAGTGGAATCATTCATGCCACGTGTGATGCACACTTAATCTACCATTGAAATGAAACGGTGAACTCACGGTACGACCACGTGTGTTTGGTTGCCTGCCATTGCCCATCACAATACAAGCTTCGGCTACAAGTACGGTCGGTGTTTTTTCATTTCTCTCACGAAGGCTAATCAACAATGGTGTAGTTTGATTCTCGATACGACCATGTGTGTTTTGTCTTGTCTCGTCCACGTCAGTGCCTCACCAATGGACCCAACCCTGCAAAACACTCGTGCTTTCAGACAATCACATGGAACATTCTCCAGCATGACTCAACGGGGTCATCGAAAACCTGTCCTACGAGCTCCACAAGAGGTAGCTGTTTCGTCTACCTGTCCGCCTTCGAGAAATTTGCTGGTGAATCCTCGCCTTGACGCGGCCTCACCTGTTCGACCTCTACGTCATTCGCCACTTTGCCCGTGTCACTCACGCCACGCTTCAAATACCTGGGGGAAAGTACAGAGGCACCAAGAGTATTGGATGGATTATGATGTGGTGATGTGGTGATGCACACGGAATATGTCTGCTTATTTGTCTACATCAGGAAAAGCCATAAACAACACAAAGAAAGAGGTCAACAGGCAAACGGTTGCGTTCATGGCTGTTCACGACACTTGGAATTGTACATACACAACATGGGTACCCCAAAAAAGAGAAGGTGGCAAAAACGGACGAAGCTTCGACTTAGTACTGGCCCACCCGACTTCTTTTTTTGTCCAGTCATTCCAGTCTCTACACTGTAAGACGGATAGAGTATTTCGCACACCTTGCGCAAAGCAGCGGCGGAATACACCACCAAAACGGGGGGTGCAACAACAGGGCTTTGGACAGCCCAACCTAAACCATACAGAGCTGAACTTGCGACTAGTTGGTACTCAATCAGAGAAATTATGTGCTGCCACTGCACATACCGTGTTCCTGCGAAATGCCTGGAGCGGCGAGCGATGACCGTTATGTTCAGCATGCGTCCAGACAGGTCGCACTTGCGCTGTAGATAAGCTCCGTGTACGATGGGAATCACCCAGAAGGACGAGTTCAGGTGTCCCACCTGCGCCTCGAGCTCTCGGGTCTGGTGAAAGTTCCAAGCGTACATGTCCTGGGGGTGGGTGTCGAAAGGGACATGGGTGTGCATTTCTAGGGGTTAGGCTCTTAAGGAGGGAAACCTGATGCCTAAACATCACCACACCGGGAGCCAGCCACGCGTATCCGACGAAATACATACGAAGAACAAAGGGAGCTCTACCATTTGGTTGCGTACCTTGAACGGCGGAGGGGGAAACGTTTTGCTCGTCGCCGCCGTCATGTTGTGCTGCAAGGAGTTGGTGAGGTCGTACGTGTAGGAGTAGAAGAAGTCCTTCGTCAAGTCGATGAACTGAAACAGGCCCAGATACTTTGCCTCCGCTGTTTCCCTGTTTCGGTGAGTGTTCCAGAATTTAAGGCGAAGGCGGCACAAGCGAACGCACCTACAAACCAAGAAACCAAGGCAAAATTACCCGGAAAAACGGAAGGAATGTCGTTCTACAACTCCTTCCTAAACATCCCAGTGGCACAGGATTCGCTCGCAACGTTCGAGCATTGCATAGTCAGATGTCGAGCTAAAAAAACACGTCATTGGTGGATCAGTACTAATCACTCTGATAGTCGCCGAGGGTGGAAATATCATACATCCTCGCAAAGAGCTTCTCTTCAATTAAAAGTCTGGTTGTATCCTGCAAAAAATGAGAGTTTACTGCATGGGCATTGCGTGCGTCTCATCGGCCTTTTACAAAACTCTTGGTCAGTAGGGGGTGCGCGGGTCTGCGCAGAGAAAACATGTTCGTTTTCCCACAACTGGGTTTGCTGTTAACAATGGGGGGCCTCAGTAATGCCAGTGTGCCCGTCGAAAACACCGCCACAATACTGGGTGACCGGGACTACACTCAGAATCGGGAGCGCAAGTTAGGGAGGGCTCTGGCTGCTCCTTGAGCTATACATGGTTATAGTTGACTGGGTCATGCGTAACCGATATACGGTGCTATTATGTTGCGAAAGTGAAATCAATCTGTGCTTGTGAAGGGTCGATCTTCCCTTCGTGGGGTGACCAAGTGTTGAACACCGATGTCTCCCACCTCTGGGTGGGGTGAAGCCGCCGGTTGACCTTCGCCAAGGTGCTGACGAACGCATTGGAGTCATTGCCGTGTGCTGCGGTAGAGCTGAGTGCCCCAGATGCAGTGTCGGCAGGTTTGATAGCAAACATTTCCGTGGCTTTGATGGCATATACCAAGTTTCCCCCGATCGCACCTACCTGCGCCAGGGAAGTTACAGTGCCGTTCCGACAGCAGGTGAGAAGCCAATACTGGCGTAAATGACACGTCAAACGCAGACGAAAGGTTTTGACACAAAACACTTTAGTCTCGCTGTAACCGTTAATATTTTCTTTGTTGCTTTCCTGCTCACCAGCCTGCGTTGCGTGATGAAGTTGAGGTAGTAGCAATCGAGGAACCTGACGAATCCTACGATGCCATAACCCTTGGCAGTCATGCTGAGCCCTCCAACGGTTCGGTTTCCCTCGTGGATCATATCCAACATCTCGATCATGTCGATTGGAGTGTACACGACCGGATCTTCCTGGCAAATGTCTGCCAGGGATGTTGGATTCACCACTCGACGGTCGAGCTTGAGCACTCTGTCGGCACCGAAGATCATGGCGGTGGTGCGGTTGAGACAGAAGTGCAAGGTTGTACAATATCAGCGGTACACGCAACGACAGTGCGGGCTCAGCCATAAGCGCGCCCACGTCTGTATATGAAAGCGAGGAGGAACTGGAGACATGCCAAGAGACACCATCCGCTGACTACACAAGCAGCCTTATGCATATGGGGCAAATACACGTGTCCAAGCGAATGCGCCACCCTCCTCAACGCTAGCAAGCGTCACATGTTGCCTGCAAGATTATTTAAGAATTCGTCTCCACATACAGTACCTCGAGGAACGAAGAAATAGATACGTTGGCCACACTGCTGTCGATCGTACGCATCGGTTGTCCCAGACAATTGATACTTGTACGTACAGAGACGAACACAACAGCAGACGAACAGCCTTTCTATAGCTCTCTAGGTTTGTGGGCGTTAGCACTCGCAAACATTTCCGTGTGTGTCCCGGATTCAACATCATGTAAAAGAAGAATACTTCACCTGTAGGTGGTTTCGGACCGGTCACTAGCAGTCAGGTACAGGTGACTCGATGTCTCGTACAAGACGAACCTGCGATGTTAAAAGAAATCATATCGCAGTACAGAGAGAGATAGAGACGAGACGAGACGAGACGAGAGACGAGAGTCGAGAGAGACGCGAGACGAGAGAGACGAGAGCGAAACACGAAACAGCGAAACAGCGAAACGAAGGTGAACATGTCAAAGTCCATGTGCCATGTGCAATTTCCGGAGCAAGGATGAGATGGCGTTTTGCGCCGCCGTACCACTGTTGTGCTGCTGTGAAGACTACCTCACCGTTCCAGCTTGCTGACAACAGGTTCCAGTGTGGCCTTTGCAGTGGATTGCTTGCGCGGTTCCCTCATCTTGATAAGTATGGATAAGGAGAGAAGTGTGAATGAGTGCACCAGAGGCAGGGCAAAGAGAACGGAGAGACAACGTGACGGGACTGTCGGGTAAAAGAGGCTCCGCGGTTGCATGAGCAAGACCGACCCCTCCCGGCGGACATGTACATGTTGCACTTGCAACTTGCCTCAGATCAGCCATATGAGGCATGTGCCAGTGTGCATGTTTGTGTGTTCGTCCCATCTAGTCTGACGCCAGTCTCCTCTACACACGTTTCGATAATTACAGTTTGTTTGACTATTTTAATCAACGGAGGTCGCAGTTTTTCGTTATATTTTTCCTTCCGCGGCACTTTATTTTTCTTTGATAATTCTCTTACGCATATGCATACAACACGAGCTTGTAGTGGCTCACACCTGGGGACCAAGGGGCAGCTATTTCTTCCAAATATTTCCAGGGTCGCTTCCGAGGTGTTGGGAGATTTCGTTTTTTTTTGCCTTGGAATCGCTTCGCCAAGCTCCTCAATTTGGAAACATCATTATTACAAAAAAATATCGGGGTGATGTTCCCCGATTCGCAAGTTATCTGTCGATTGACTTTTACCAGAATCGGTACAACTTCTTCGCAATGAAAAGTCGCCACCTTTTCGCACCCACCCCATTCTTTGGCGCAGCTCGTCAACCGTAAAGCCCAAAAGGGTAATCTCAGTGACAGATGCGCACGTCTCGCGGATAATCCCTATTTAGTCTCTTGGGATCCTCCTGCCTCTGAATAATCCGACATGTAGGTTGACAACATGCTTGGGGTTTGATCGGATTCGAAGCTAGAAAAAACATGTCAAACTTGAGCCAATCACCGTCATCGCCGCAATGTCGTCATGCCCATCGCAGGAACCGTCGTGGATTGTAGACTTGTTGTCAGGCCGCAGCGCGCAACATCCAGAAACTATGCATAACTACCGTACAATAAATCAGGTGTTGAATTAACCTTTTGCAAAACGACCCTCCTCCTCGTGTCCCAAGGATTCACCCCTTTCCACTCGCGACCTCTCATGAGCAACGAAATGTATTCGTCCCACTCCATCTTATAGCTAGCATCAACGACATCTCTAAAGCTTCACACAGAAGACTTCGATGCAAGGCAATCCGGTGGCTCCGACGGGGTTCAAGCATCCCACAGGTCTGAACAAATTTCAGCAAACAAAGTACGTCGGAGATCCTACATCGAAATTCGGGGGATTCACACTTTATGCGTGAAAGAGAGGATAACAAACGAAAATGTGTACGTCCTTCATTTTCGAGCTTTTGTCGTCGTCTACATCAGCGCAACCCCCCCGTCCAACCAAACCCCTCAGCATCGCATATTCCACACTCGAAAGCAGACCGGACTGTATGAAGAACACATTATCTTCGACTCCGCCTCGCTTCACGTTCTTCGGGAAACATACGACAGACGCGCAAGTTAGTTGTGTTCGGCTGAAGTGCTACATGGCAACGTCGCACACGGACGGTGGTGTGCTCCGTGGAGCTTCGTCGGCCGCCGTACAGTAGTTGTTCATCTCGCCTAACTTGTTCGGCAGGAGAGGCAATTCGATCAATATGGCTACCTCCGGGTACTTTACGCATCGTCCAAAGCCGCAATACCCGGCAATTCCTTGCCCTCAAGAAGCTCCAAGCTAGCGCCTCCGCCAGTCGAAATGTGGCTGATCTGGCTCGCAACGCCAGCTTTCTCGACTGCAGCAACACAGTCACCACCCCCAACTATAGTGATACCGCCTTCAGCGGTGCGGGTGGCCAACGCCTTGGCAAGCTCGTTGGTGCCATTCGCAAACGCATCCCACTCGAAAACTCCGAGAGGTCCGTTCCAGACGATCGTGTTCGCTTGCGAAATCTCCTGTTTAAACTCGTCCACAGCCGACGTGCCGATGTCAAGGCCCATCCAACCGTCAGGGATCTCCTTCGCGTCAACCTGACAACGATGGATAACAATTAACAACGTTAACACGACATGTACACAGTGTCCGAGATTTTGTGCTTGATGTGGTGGAGCATTCGAACTTGCATATGATACAACAATTGTATCATACAGCGTATTCCTGGCTGCCTTTTCACATTTTCGGCCTTCATTTGTGCTATACCTATACGATAACCAACAGTAAAACACGAACAACCGAAGACCCTTCCGAGTCCACCCGCGCGTACAACGCAAAGCAGTCGCCGGGCGATGCAAACTTGCTCACCAGCTGCGAGGCGGCATCGCTAGCAAACTTGTCAGCAACGACCACGTCTTTGGGTAGCAAGAACTTCACCCCCTTCGCCTCCGCCTTCTTCATCAAGTCTCGCGCCATGTCGACGAAGTCTTCCTCAACCAAGGAAGCACCAGTCGACATTCCAAGAGCGCGATAAAACGTGAAGATCATGCCGCCGCCAAGCAAAATGCTGTCGCATTTGTCCAGCAACGACTCCAGGACGGGAATCTGCACCATCACGACGGAGGATTGACGTCACACGATCAACGCAGAACTGCATCGAAACAATGTGCCTTACCGCCAAAAATACAACGGCAAACTGTTTTGGACAAGAAAGAGAATTGAAAACGTGCGTCCATCCGTCGACACAAATTGGAATGCTGATGATTTTTGGACAGGAATTCTTCCAGCGAGAACAAAGGCCCATCACGCCTCGTGTTTGTGATGTGCCTCTGCAGCCGTCACGAATCTGCCTCCTATTCCATGTGTTCTTGGGTCAACATGCTTGAAGGAATTGGCCGCTACTCAAATCCGCATGCCCATGCTCACGGGTGGCATATAGTCGTATATCCGCCAGTGGCATCCCGACATCCCGACTTCCAAATGGTGTCGGAGGTGCCGAGGACCATCTCTTCTTGCGCTCTTGTATTCGCATATACAGCAGTACGGAACGATTCTTCGTTGGCCCCGATCGACCCTTTATTTTCTTTGCCCCTCTACTTGCCTACAATCTCACAGAAGAACACCTCTGTAGAGGTAACAATATACCGCAGCCATGGGACCCTTCCAAAACGTTATCTAAGGAAGGAGCTTATCTCCTCATCTTCATTCGAGAATGACAATAGATTTTCCTCATCTGGAATACTACCGTACCTTCGTGGAGACCTTGGCGCCGCCGATCATGGCGAGGAAGGGCCGGGAAGGGCTGTCCATGGCGCCCTTGAGGTAGTCCAGTTCCTTCTCCATCAGGAACCCTGCCACGTTGTGGTCCATGTACTTGGTCACACCGACCGTCGAGGCATGAGAACGATGAGCAGCTCCGAAAGCATCGTTCACGAAGATTTTTGCATGAGCGGCCAACTGCACAACAATGGGAGTACACCCGACGACGTCAAACATGAAGGATTGTTAGGTTGTTACATGTATCGCTGGATGGATGCCAGAACGAGGTCGTTTGCGCTCACACGGTTTGGCTTGGCACAAATGCAAGACAAAAGACGGTGCTACCCTTTCATTTTCTGCTAGACTCACCTTTTCAGCAAAATCAGGGTCATTTTTCGTCTCCCCCTTGTGGAAGCGGACGTTCTCCAGTAACACAACACATTGCGCCTTCGATGCCTGTCGAAATATAAGCATGTCAACATGTCAAGCACACTGCAAAACACTGACATTAACAAGTATGCCACGAGGCACAGAAGTAGCTCGCTCTTTGGTGTTCCGTAACTTGCAGCAATAAACATGTTGACATACCCTTGCGAATAGCTGCATGCAGTCTTGCACTTCGTACAAAAGTCGTACAAAACGAGACTGTGCCAAGATCAAGGCCGGGGACACTGGGCGGTATGTAAATGCTCGAAGATATACTCAATACCTGCTCCTCGACTTTGTCACCAATGCAGTCAGTCGGGCACGCGACCGGTTCGTCCAGCAGTTCTCCAAGGCACCCCCCGATGTTGCCGATCCTCATAGACTCGACAACTTCGCCCTTCGGTCGACCGGCGTGAGTGCACAGGACCACCTAAACGTCGTTGTCGCAGTGGTTCCAGGGAAAAACGCTCATCTTTCTGAGACGTTCAAGCCAACAACAATGAGCCGGGGAACGCGAAGCGCGACCTTTGTTCTTTCACCCCCACATGTCGGTCTGTTCCAACGCAATCCAGGGCCCCAAGCTTGATTTCCGCCTGATTTCCGGGCGACCGAATATGCCCTCCTTTCGACCAGAACAAGCTCTTGAGATCACCGGTAAACGATCTGCTGGCTTCTGAGGAGGGAGAAAAATAGCGAACGCTGTTTGGTCGTGCTCCGACAACAGATGGCCGTGCTACAGGGGCAGGTGTGCCCAAAATTTTGTAAGAGATACCTCACCCCATCCTCTGCAGTTGCCGAGGAGGTCGCATTACAAAGCGGAGATCTCAAGCGCGTGCGATTCAAACCAGGCAAGAAACAGAGGTAACATACCGTTGACAAGTCTCGCACACCCACAGCATCACACCCACCCGCCGTGGTCCAACCCCTTCCACAAGTAAAGGCACAGAAGAAAACAGCAGACGTGGTGCCCGCTCTCTGGCTAAACAATAGGGAGAGTCTTGACGGTTCTATTTGCCGTCGGACAAATCGATAGGTGAAAACAGGATAGGTTGAGGTCTTGTTGCCCACAGCAGCCACAATAACAGCGGAGAGCGAAGTTGAGGCACTTGGCGTTGTTGCCGCAACCGTCATGTGGGACTCAGAACGATGTAGGGGTGACGTCTATCGCTGGACAACAATAGGGCGGGGGATAAGGGAAGCAAACAAACGACGCCGCCTCCAGCAAGCGAAACAGAGACTGAGGTGTTGACAAACGGTCGATGCGAGAGAACGAGCTGGTTGTGTTGGAATTGCGGTGCTGCTGCCACTCTCCACCTGTTTTCCACACCGCACTGCCCGACGGGTTCTATCTCATGTATCTAACCCTCTCGTTCATTGTTTGTCGGCAGCAGTGCAGTTAGGTGACGACCATGGCGGTACTGCTGTATGTAGCACCGCGTGTGTCACGGCATGTGTGTGTTCCTCCGCAGATCGTCGGTCATTTGACACCAGCGGGGAGCGGATGCCCAACTTCTTGAAGATCCGCTCAATATTTCCATATGCGGACAATGCATGTACGAAGTGCGGAGTCTCCATCACACACAGCATCGAAGATACAGACTACTGCAGGTGTTGAGCTGACCCCGCGGCCGATTACTCCTCAAAATATCTAGTCGCACGGACTGCTTGTGGTAGACACAAGAGCGAATTGTTTGGGTTGAAAAAAAAGCCTCATTGGTCGAGCCTAAGGACGCCGCTATCGGATCAGTGGAGGTGCCTGCAGCAGCAGCATCCTCCATTCCCTGCACGTTCCATATTGTTGGTGTGTGGCCACACGGTGGTGTTTCTCGAACACAGACATGTGTTGCGTGTTGTTCCACTAACCGACGGACCAATGAGGAGACGTCAGCTAGGAGTGAGGAAAAAAATGCCGTTCTCCTCCGGTGCGTGCTGTTGTGTACCATATCTCCACTATTTCGTCCATGCCATGCTGTCGCAGTCTGTTGCCCCGAAAATAGCACACAACAACAGATGAAGCGATTTTTGATAGAGAAGTCAAACTTCGACGGGAAAACACAAAACACTTGATTTCTAAAATTCCACGCAAGTGGCACTTGGTCAAATATGTGCTCTCTTAGCCGCGGTGCACAATTTGAGGAACCCTACACGTCTCGAAAGCATGACACCTATGCATACCTTGGCTCCTTCCTTGAGAAGAAACTTCACCGTCGGGACCACCTATTTGGTGAGAGAAGCATAGCAAAGTGGGAGAGTTAAACGTGGGTTCACCTGCACCGAAACTCCCTGTGGAGGAGTGATGTAGACAAGGTATGCTCGCTCACAATTGCAAATACATGGCGCCAGCAGATTTTGCAGGTGTCGGGCGTGACGGGGACCTTGTGGAACGGAAAACAACGTACTCGTGTTGTCGTGTAACGTATGACAAGGGCAGTGAAATGGCCAGATCGGGACACGGCCAACTCATAACGCGTGGCTGAAGCCCGGACAAGTGATCGAGGTTGTGGTATCCGATGGGAGACACCACCATCCAGGGTCAAACACGCCCCGGTGGTCTAGTGGGTAGTAGCCTCGCAGCCTGCTAAGGGCCAGGTCATGAGTTCGAGTCCCGACAGAGTGAGTTTTTTCTCGCTAATGAAATCCTGGCCTCCGTGGGAAGCGATGCGCTGCAAAAGCTCGTTGTTAGCAAACTTGATCGACTTCTCAAGTCGCGAGGGAAGGGATTGCTGCACCCTTCTCGCGATAAAAATATCTCAGGCAGGAAACGCAGGAGGGGGTCCAACCCCCCCTCCTGTGTGACCCCGGTTGGGTCGTCTAGCTGGTAGAAGTGGAGGATAGGGGCCAGAGGGGCAGACGACAGAGTCCAATGATGGGAGAAAAACAAACAAAACCACATCAGTTACCATAGAAGTACGAGGCATGTTTCCAATAATCTCGAAGCTCGGTATACCGCCGTAGTGTACCCAAACACTTGTATCTTTGGAAATCTTTCAGCTAATTCCAACGCCACCTTCTGTGACACACAGTGACACAAGAGTTACTTACACATGTACAACAGCAGTAGTTTTTATGGTGGGAGAGGTATAGCAGAGACCGACATTGAAAGTTGAAACATCGTCACGCTCTGGTGTCATCTCACGTGTAGCTCAATCATGCACAACATGCTTGTGACCGAGGGACCCGAACAACCTATTGCACCTGCATGCAATATTTTGCAAAACCCGTACGTACAACAGAAATTCACTTCGGTCTGCTCACCGCGCGTGCTCTCGTATCGTCGGTGATGCTTCCATCCTCCTTACTCCGAGGTAGGTTGAGATCCGCTCGGACCAAGACAGGCTTGCCGCGGAGAGACACCTCCTTCGCAAGGTCCTTGATAGTCTTTTTCTTCTTGACGCTGAATGAGCGCGAACAGGTCACAACGCCCTGTGCAGCCCAACGACGAGATAGCACTGTAGCTGAACGGAACATGATGCGAGAGTATAACTGCACACCCGGTGCTTGTGGTGTATGCAAAGTGCGAAGGAGGCTGTGTTGCGTGCGACACACGTCACCCAGGGGCTTTTTTAGTCAAATGCGAGGGGGTCTTATGCATCGCACATGTACGAGCCGCTGACCCCCGCATGCACAAGCCACCACGCCATGCACTGGCCACAGCACCACAACCGCGCACGCTGAGGAATGCATCGAGTCGCGCTGAATCACGGAAGGGTTTTGACTGTTGCTGGAAAAACAAATGCCGCCAGAGGATGGTCGGTACTCTCACGCCACGGCACCCGGCGAGCCCTCTCTGACACCGGTGACAGCGGTGGAGGCTCTGACACCGGTGACAGCGGTGGAGGCTCGGGAGAGAGCTCTGGGCAAAAAGGAGGCGCAAGGGGAAGGCAGAAACAAGTAGGGGGTGCAGGAGGGGCCAAACAGCCCGCGGGCCGGGGCCGTGGAGCATTTAGCCAGTTCCTGAGGACACACGAGGTGCGGCTGTACTCTTTGATGAAGTTTGCGATGTGCGATGCCTCTGCTACCTTGTCAGACCGCCACTCGCGATGTGCTGCGAGCCGTCGCACACACCGAGACGTTGTTGGATGCTTACCTACAGCAGTGCGGCTGAGATCTGCACAGTACAGCAATACAAGAACCAATGAAATAATGAACTGAATCGTTACACCTGGACTGGCTGCTAACATTGGTGCAGCCAGTCGGGTAGAGGAAGATGAGGCAGGTGTACACCAGTACTAAACACTGCAAGTGGCAGTTGCCGTAAGCTGGCATGTATGCATATCTACGGACTCCAGAACCAAGAACTTTGTTGTTGCGCATTTTCTTGCTTCCAACGATCCAGCAAGCACAGCAGTAGCGCAGCTTAGGGTCGTGGTATGAGTGGTCATCGTGGAAGGAGCACTGGTGATGACCTCCTTTCTCCACAATTGCTTCTGTAGGAAAATGCTAATAATTACAGCGTTTCGTACTGCCACACATCCTGCTTTGGCCCTAATCCAAGCATGGTCTATGCGCTCAGGTCGGGCGGCGCACAGCGCATTTCCTGTGATGTGGAGTGGCATCAATATCTTATGCTTGAATATCATAGTCGGACCTCGGTTTGGGTTTTGGTGTGCATACTGCTGGTTAACCCTTAGTACCCACTCCCTCCAAAGAATTTGAGCTTCTTGCCAGCCTTGGCAAACAAAAGGGTGACGTGGCTGCAGTATACAAAGTGTCCCCAAAACACTTTTCTATATCGAAACCGAGTCATCAATTTTCTCCTTTATCAGGCAATGTTCAGTTTTACTACAAGTAGTACGTAGGGGCACACGCGGCTTAGTAGATGTACAGCAAGCCAGAGGCCGAGGAGAGGCATCCCACAGCGTACCACCTCAGCCAAGCATAATAGACCGTGCGTTTCGAACGGCGTACCCTAGGGTGACTACGGTGCTATCAATAGGAGGGTTAAGGACGCGCCCTCTATCAAGGACCAGGCAGGACACTATTCACGAACCAAGGACTAGGGGACACCTTCGTAGAGGCCCCGCAAACCAGTGATAAGGTGTACGGCACTCCCTTTTTTCGCTGTGCTGGACAACACCACAAACAATGCACCCGAGAGAGCGCTGCTGCTACTCGTGTGTGTGCACAGCAGTATGAATAGATTCCCCTCGCCTACGGGCTGCGCGTCTGCGTCCAGCATAACGGTATGTGGAGAACAAATGTGGGCGATGAACGCTGTACGTGAATTTCATCGCAGTAGTAGTGCACCAGTGCTCAAACGCGGGGCGATGTATTTTTCTTCAAGTACTAGATGTACGTACTAGTTTGTTTTCATCGTCAATGCATCCGAGAGACCGCACAGATTGTCATGAACACGCGCAGACGTTTGAAGAACAGGCAGCCTTGGGAATAGAGGCATTGAACAGGGCCTCTCCAATGTAGAAGTTGATAGCGCTGCGAGCGTGTAAGACGAAGACGGTGTCACGCCGGAGTTGTTCATTAAATCTTCGCTGTCCGGGTCCCACTCCCTCTACGAGCAACTTGGCGCTCTTTTGCACGCGAACGGAACGGATGGCGAACACAGCGAATCGCGCTGTCTGCTTTTGAAACTTGTTGCGGCCGCTTACTGACAAATCTCAACTAAAGCTTGCAGCAAAGGAGGGGGGCGGGCTGGTGCACCGCAGGCAGTAATGTATGGACGATTAAGTAGTGTGATGCGGTGCTACCGTGGCTTAGGCAGTGTTCTGCCTGGTCTGGACTGTAGCCCTGTAGCACTCCCCCATCGCTGTCCGCTAGTCCTGTACGGTTGATAGCATCCCTCTAGAAAATACCTTGCACTAGTTTAAGGTCGTGGGTCAACAATAATAAATGTTGAACAAATACCTCTACACAGCAGTAGTATCGCGAAACCACGGGTCAAATCGTCGCCCTGTCAACGCAATTGTATGCTGTTTGTTCGTGGCGTTGCCTCCGCTGCCCCTGGGGATAGCGATTTGGCCCTGCCTAAATCTTGAACACACGTCCTCCGATGTGTAAATCGAGAACCAGGTGTGTCCTAAACCGAGGTTCGGCTGTACCAAGCAAGTACATTGAAAAGTTTAATTTCCCGCTCAACGCATGAGAACGTGCTACTATAAGTATAGAATTGTTCTCAAAGTACGTGTTACTAGAACTGGCTGGTACATACTCAAATCCGACAGTAGATGGAAATACACTACAAGGGTTCGTAGCATCGGAAGATCATCCCGGAGCATATGGTTTTAGAAGAGGTTTGCATGGCAACGGTTTATCACGTGGGCACATTTTCGGCGGCAACCCCACACGGTGGTAGTTTCTTGGCGGTAGACGTTTTTTGCGTGTTTTGGCAGTACCGACTTGGGCGGAGGCGGTAAACACCACAAAACGGCGTTAAACCGGCGGTACCGGAATTTTCACGGCGGCGAAATTCCCGAGTTCATCCTTGTTACTTAACTCACAGAAGTATCGGGGATGCTCGCAACTGTTGTATGCCATACCCTTTCCCGCATTCTGGTATGTATCTACTAAATCCTGGTGTAAACCCCCTTTTCTCGGCATGTTTCTTACTGGGTTCATTTTTTTATCATACCTCGGGTACTGTTCCATCGGATCCTAGAACTCAACACAAGCGGCGTAGAGATGTGGAAGTCTTGCACATCTCTCACAGAAGTACCGGGTAGGTTGTTTGGAAAACACGATTCACAGCAGGATCGGTAGGGTTTGTGAAGTGTTACAGAACTCACACCAGTGTCGAGTATGGATATAATTTTCCCTCCCCCCCCCCTGTAATTTTTTTTTT
>CACKRE030000011.1:7981-27618 GCA_902602495.3 Ectocarpus sp. CCAP 1310/34 | reverse complement strand
CGACTATGAGTACACCCCCCCCCCCCCCCCCCCCCCCCCAGTGCGGCTGCTCCTAAACTGCTCAACAACAAGTGGGGATGAGGACTCGAAATTAAAAAAAGGCAACGGGACTTGTAAGCCAGGAACTCCAGCACTCGGCCGTCTATTCCTTACCACCATAAATGTCTATCCTATCCTAGGCCGGTCGCCCCGGTGGCCTATGCAGGGTTGCGTGAAAACTGCGAGCGAACCATGCTGTCAAAACACAGCAGTAGTGAAGCAACAACACAAATATTCCACGCCATGTGTCAGCAGCAGTCTGCATGCAGCGGTATTGGTGGAGACTAGTCTAGATTAATGTGTTCCCAAACTTAAAGCAGTATCTGTCCCCCGGACACGCAAAAAAACAAACAAACAACGGTATGCTCACCTGCTTGTTGAGAGAAACCATCGCCTTGGTGACATCCTTCATTGCACCCGCCATGGCTTCATGAGACCTGACAGTCTCGAGCTTGAGCCCGACCCCTTGAAGATGGCTCCTAAACTCGATGAACTTGGTTACATAATTCCGTGTTCGAACAAGGTCTTTCGCCAGCACCTGCACAGAAGGAGTAACCCACAACGAGTTGTCTTGGGCCATGCAACACATAGGATATATACCTTAACAGAGCACGCTTGTCTGTGCAGGGGCTGCTTGTATTTGCGTACCAGATACATATCACAGAGCGAACACTGATTTGATGATTTGATCCATCCTGGCGTCCTGACACGGGGAGATGTCAAATGAACGAAGAGGGACCGCAGACAAGCAGTTTATGTTGAAGTTGAAACAGGAGCAGGATGTTGTGGTGAGTTCGTCCAGTTCGCACCTTCACCGCTCCCATCTGTCCAGCCTTGGCATTCTTCTTGATCTCTCCAACGAGCTTCTTCTCTTGTTTCTCCAGGTTCGCCTTCTCCCTGTCAATGTCTCTCACTGCCCGCGTGATTGTCCGCTTGTTTTCCCTCAGAATTTCTTTCAAAGGCTTCTTCTTGCCAAAAACAGACTTGAGCTTGTCCATGACTCTGTGCTGCGGAGGCTTTCAACAAGAGTTGAGCGAGATATCCGTATCAACCGCGCACGTTCTTGCTGCTGTCCGTGAGTGGGGGGCATTGCCCCGGGCAAGAGGTGGGCTGGTGGTATTTTCCATCGTCCACGGGGAGGCGGCTGCGTGCATCTTGTCTGCCGTGCCCCGAAGCCCCGCGAACTAACTTTGACACCTGCATCCAACCAATGTTGTTTGTTTTTGTTTTTCTCCCATCATTGGACTCTGTCGTCTGCCCCTCTGGCCCCTATCCTCCACTTCTACTAGCCAGACGACCCAACCGGGGTCACATAGGAGGGGGGGGTTGGACTCCCTCCTGCGGTTCATGCCTGAAGTATTTTTATCGCGAGAAGGGTACAGCAATCCCTTCCCTCGCGACTTACGAAGTCGATTATGGTTTACTAACAAACGAGCTTTGCAGCGCGTCGCTTTCATTTTAGACCAGGATTTTATTAGTGAGAAAAAAACTCTCTCTGCCGGGACTCGAACCCATGACCTGGCCCTTAGCAGGCTGCGAAGCTACCCACTAGACCACCGGGGCGACCGGTGTAACGCCGGCCGACCCACCACACTGCAACTGCCACCAGACCAACGGCGGAACGACGGATTATTTCTTAGAAAATGTATGTATGTACATGCAAACAATCAAAGAAAGTCGAAGGGGACGTGTGTTTTGAATAAAGAAGTCTACTGCTCTGTTTGTACAAGTAGCCACACTTCTTGCACCACACGTTTATTTTTCGCGTTCTCTCCGCCCAACCAAAAGGGAGAGAGGGGAATTGTTCGATCTGCTCACTGATTCCGACCAATAGAAGCAGCTGCTGTAGGCGGCGGCCACAGCAGGCAGAACGCTCCATGACTTGAGAGAATATTGTGGACCATGTACGTGCAGTTCTTGTTGGAAGTAGATTTGTTCGAAGCAGCTAGACTACAACAGTTCACAACATTTTACTGCTTTCTACAATGTAGGGTAAGGCGTAAAAAGTCCTCAATTCTGCATATCCAAACCCACACTTCGCTTTCTTATCGGGTTCAGCTACACGTAAGGATAATGCGACCATTTGACCCCTCTCAACGCGAACCGTCTCTCGGTGCGTACCCTGACTCACCCACTTGAGCCTGTTTGGTGGGCGAAGAAATCGGCTGCGCACTTGAGGTCAAGTACTCAGGTTTGATGAGCACACGCCGGCATCCTATCGGCAAAGGAAAACAGGTGCTACGGTACGTAAACTATTCTTGGTTTTAAGGTAAACAAGCTGTTCTAAACTGCTGCTGCTGCTGGCGGCGGTCCAACATAACCAAGCACAACGTCAAATACGCCGCCCGCCCCCCCCCCCCCCCCCCCCCCCCCGACTTCGGAACATCCGATCACCGCCCGTGGTATGAACAATACTCCGCAGTCCTAAGAGCGGTAACATGGCAAACCAACAGCACGGTCTCGAAAGACCTTTGTCACGCGAGGAAAACAATGAAGGCTACATGAGGGAAGAACGCCAACAGCCAAAGAGACACCCTAGGTGGTGAGGCGTACTTGCTCTACCGAGGCTGTTCTAACGGGACTGAAATGGTACATTTCATGAGGAGCCTAACGAAGGAACACGAAATAGCAATATACGAGAAGCGTCGTAAAAACGACACGACCATCGAAGCCATGAGCACCAACCAATGTGGCATTGCCCTGCGCCCGACGAAAATCAACAACCGTGCAATGTATGATGTACAAATCATCCATACGTATTACGCGTGCTTCCTACCCTACAACCCACTCACAGCGACAAGGCTCGGAGTGTGTAAACACCACATGTACAAGAGGTAAACATTCGAGTGCGGCATAGTTGCGCGTATGAACATGGAACCGGTTGGTGTTCTGCGTGAAAGGGGTTGTTTTCAAGAAGTCAGTCACTGCTGTCTTCACTCTTCACACGATGCGCCAAGAAAGAACAAACAAAACAATGGACGCCGTATTTGTTACTCCACGATTCATGTGCACGAGATGACTCGTTGCATGCACCAAACACAACGGTGTGGGTGTAGGAGCGAATCAATCCCAGCCACACGCCTCCAACCCAGCCACCACCATGAGAGACAGCGGGTAGAGGGAGAGCACCATAACTCCGTCGACCACCCTGAATGTGTTTCGCAAGGACATCACAGCCATTACCGCCTGCAGTCACACGAGCCGACAACGACGTACAAACAAAACGCGACCGTTACCACATGTGAGTTCAGCGGGCAACACCACATTCAATCCAGCAAGGCGAGATGCGACGGTGGCTACATGTAAGTCGCAAGCGAAACCGCACAGGGGGGGCATGCCGTGGATTGTCCGGATTGTCCAGATTCTAGCAGTGCTTGCTGCTTGCAGGCACATACAGCAGCATTCGCATCACAATGACAGAACAAGATCAACGATCAACATACCCTGTATGTACATCGTACAAGGTAAAGAATGCAACCAGCGAATCGACACACCTGCACTAGGAGGATGGTGACCGTTTCCGCGCTGAACTCCCATGCTAGGTTCCGGAAGTAGATGAGAAACATGAACACACCCAGGCAGAACGTGTTGTTCATGCATGCGGCGCCCTGGAATATATTCAGAGGAGGGAGGCACTCCATTTACGTTAGGGGGCATATGTGGTGCGAATCTTGCAAAAAGATGAGAACTGGTGACCGGGGAAAGCGTGGCGAACATCCAAGACAAACAACGCACATTTCAAACGCACACAGTGGGAGCAAGCAACGAAATTTTTATCCCCAGTCTCTCTCGCCTGCAGTGCTGCGAAAGAGATGACGATCGTGCGACTGGTCTTCTTGAGAGAGTAATTGAAGGCGGCAATGAGCTCGCTAGCGTTGGACGCGAGCGGCGCCAAGACGAACGAGATGTAGAAGGACGAAATTCCCGTGCGGTCGCCGAGGACTCCGAGCACGTCCACCATGGGATCTGTCGCAACAAAAGGCATCACCAACGTCAAAAGCATGTAAGAGTTGCCTTGTGCATTGGCGCGCGCTCTTCGGGTGCGCCCGGGCCTTGCGCAACCCTTCTTGGAGGACAAGCCTGGTCACCGCGCACGGCTGGCCTTGAGAAATTGTAAGAACTGTCTCTGTTTCGCTCTAGTATTTTGGGATACGGGACGACGAGGGGAAGAGATACAAGTGCTCAGCAAGAGCACATCACGGCAGCTCTGCAGCTGTCTAGGTCCAGGGGGGTTAACGGCGGCCCGCCACAGTTCGCAGACCTCCCCAATATGACACAGGGTTATCGATTCGTCGTGCTGTTGCATAGATACCTGCCCGTCGTCCATTTGCAACGTGTTTCAAATAATGTCAGGGTCCCAAATCATGAATTGAGCGCGCTTGGATGGTGCAGGGGGACAATTCTGTGCTTTTCTACTGTATTACGCGCAACACGAGCCCTTCAAGCAGCACGCCCGAAGTTCCAGTCGGACTACACTATAGCACTACGATGCTTCCTTGCCCCTATCTATCTGGTCATGAGCGTCGAACAAACCATGCTCAACGAACAACAGCAGGAGGGATTCTAAACCAACCCTGCTTGATTCGCTAGTATGCATAGTGCTGAAGGGTTGTAAATTCCGTGTTGCACTACGAAGGTTGTCCGTGGACAGAAACTTGCTCCGAAATTGGCGTAGATCATGAGAAGGGGCCCGTCTGCCAGGTGGACAGCTGCGAGGTTTACCTGAGAAAATGAGCACGAGGGCTGTCCCGACCGTCATGAGGTAAGCCGCGCGCATCTTGACGTGGTACTGCTGTTCCTCTGGTTTGAGGTGTGCCAGATCCTCCGGCATCTATGACATAACACCGTACAGATTCAAGGGGACACGACACACAGGGAGGCAATGTACGAAGTGCGAAACAACTGCTGTTCGATACAAGGGCAAAAAGTTCTCGCAGAATCCAATGCAGCAAAATCTCGACCATTATTTACCAAGATAATACAGTACGGGCTCACGGGCCTACTTCCACAAGCTGCTGAGCAGAACTTGATTCGAATCAGATACGATTCAAGACTTTCTTGTTTCGAAAAACATGACATACATATGAAACTGCGAATAGTTCTGACCTCTTCGTGCTCTTCGGAATCACCGTCATCCGCCGCTTCGTCGATTGCTGCCGGCGGAGGGTTGCTGAGACGGAGAAATGGCCAGAAAAACTTAGTTGGCTAGTGAGAGAGCCACATTTAACACGTGACGAGTCCTGGCTGGAAACGGGTAGGTTCAGTAAGCCATTCCGGTTCAACGAAAACAAAAGGTATATGGTTCTAAAACGGCGAAGCCCAAGCCGAAAAAGCTACTCACGAAAAAAGGGCAGATGGTACCCAGTGAGCGCGTCAGCATAGGCGATCAAAGTGTCCAAGGACCAACGCTTGCACAACAGGAGCACACAGACAGCAGTATCTGCTTGTAAAGACACGACGAAAGCAGTCCAAACACCATCAAGTTGTAGTGTCCAACAGTATAGTAGGCGTTGCTTTACCTGATGGTACCGGTCGGACTTTTCTCCAGGACGAACTTAGCCACACCGGTCACGAACTCATCGAAGTCGATTTGACCCGACCGGTCCGTGTCGATCTTTTCGAAGATAGCAGTCAGCTCCTTGAGTAGCAAAAGGTGGTTCGTCCAGCAGGCAACCAGAATTTGACGAGTCATCCGTACTGCTGAGGCACGGCGGCAGCCTCGACATTTTCTGGGGTGGCTACAACGGCATTACCTCGACCAGGACAAGGGTACAAAGGAAACATACATAAGCAGCATAAGCATAACGTGTAGATTTCTGACTTGACCTCCATTGCACGCAGATTGCACTGACCGAGGTTTGGACATGCTCTTGAAGGTCGTGGAAAACCGACCAGAACTCTCCCTTGTCCAGCTGTCCACTGTTGTCGTCGTCGTACTTATCGAAGAAAGGCCTCAGCAGCTTCTCTAGGCGCCGCATAACGATCTCCGGGAGAGCAAGGTTGCCCTGCAGCCGAATCGTGCACGAGTGCAGACGGTAGAGGACGCGCAATATTCGTCATGACTCGGATCCAAAAGTCGCAGCAGCAAACTTTACCAGTAATGTAGACAGACGTAGTGGGGCGATATGAATGCATTCGGAGCAGACCATCACGAGAAACCAAAGACAACCAACTCGGCCACCCTCCTCTTGAGCTTAAGCACTCCCTCTCCCTCTCGCGCTCACCCCGTCCATGGACTGGTAGCCTCCTTCGGTTGATTGGCGGGCCGCAGCGAATCGAAGCTCCGCCTGAAAATGATAGATACAGACACGAGTCATACACGCACGAGTCGGATATATGTCTCAGTCCCACAGCCGACAAGACGCGAAAAGCTGCGGAGAGAAAGAAAAAGGACGTCTTCAGAAGGGTTGAGGGGTTGTAACGCAACAAACCCTGCCTGCTTCCCATCGTCAGTATGTCAGGCATGAAACAAAAAAATCACGGCTGACGGATATACGGCAAAAACGGAACGGGCCATGCACGACATAAACAATTTGCTGCACCGCTGGTACACCCACAAAGGCCTGACGCGAACGAGTGTGACGACTCTAGCAAAGGAAAAAAATAACCGATAAGTTGCGAACTGGTATTCTTGCCTGCATGACGCCGAGCAACGAGATCTCGCCATTCATGATCTTCTCGCGCTTGACCTCCTCCATGTAGTCCTCAAAGACCTGATCGTTGTCCGTACGACTCAGCTCCCACTGCAGTTTCCACAGACATGGGTGCGAGCGGAGTGGATCGGTTACTTTAAGTTACAATATTTGAGCCTTGCATTCTTCACAATGATTTCAATGCAGATCACAAGCGTTCATAAGCACACGGTCTGGCGCGCGTGGGGGGGGGTGCACTCATAGTCGTGCATGCCGTAGTCGTTAGACCATCGGCCTCGCATCCCATCAAAGTCGGGACAGAGCACGCCGGGTTCTCACCGGACCAGGCTCTCACATCACCAAGCGCGAAGCGCCGTGAGGTTCTCAGCGAGGTGGCA
Source organism: Ectocarpus sp. CCAP 1310/34 (assembly GCA_902602495.3). NCBI lineage: Eukaryota > Phaeophyceae > Ectocarpales > Ectocarpaceae > Ectocarpus > Ectocarpus sp. CCAP 1310/34. Next base: position 20,549 of record CACKRE030000011.1, on the reverse strand, counting down.
GTGAAGGTGTGCTGCATTCTGTTATGGTATTCGGCATCTTGTGCGTACTTGCTTGCATACGGATGAAAGCTGCGAATGACTTAATTCATTTTCTGGTGCTTTGACTCCAGAGACAGCTATAAGCACTGTGTGGCTGCCTCAAGGGTGCTTCACCATTATAACACAACGTGGTGCGATCATCCCCTTTCTGCGGAGTGAGGGTTCTCGACCCCGCACAACCTAATCTACTCGACCAACATTGGTTACCGCAAACAAAAACAAAGGCAGAAAGTAAAAAGCGGGGGGGAACGGACAAACCTGGTAGTAAAGGTATCCCGCGAAGAGCACCGTGCAAGCGATGAGACCAGCCAGAGCGAACCCCGATTCTCCAGCGGAAACCTCGGCGTCAGTCTCGCCAGACAAGAAAAATGCGGGACCCTGGCAAAAAAACGATCGTGCGCAAGATGAGGGAGCAGTTGGGGCTATGAGTGACAACCAACAACACTGCTGTCGGCGGCCTTCACAACGTTTCAGATCCAAACACAAAAGCTCGAAGCATACTCCCCGTTGGCCAGGGGAGTGCCGGCTTTTCATGGTCACATAGACATGACCAAAAGCCGGCAGCAAAGGCGTCACAAATAACTGTTCGAAATTCCGTTTCCTCGCATATTGGTGTCTTGTTCTTACGGAAACAGATACGTGTCCAGGATCGTCGTGAACTAATTCACACTTTCGACGCATTGCGTGCCAGGGTCGATCAATCCCCCCCCGAAAAAAATAAAAAGAGACTTGGTCGTTGGATAGCTTAGTTCAGGTTCATTAGTACTATGCACACCCCAGTGCAAACTGATGTTTCTAAATTGACAAGAACGCGTCAACAATTTGCTGATGAGTTAAATCGGGTGTGCACCCCGAACCATCCTGTATACTGAACTTGAACAAGCACTAGGCAGTAACATTTGCGCTTGCTAGAGATGTGTCAAGTCGCAATCGTAATCGTTCCACCGAAATCCACGGCAACGCTCGGATCCAAGCTACCATCCCTTGAAAATGAACAATACCCGCCAAGAGGAGCTCGAAAGCCGCGGCTGGTCTTGCGAGAAAACACAAATAGCAGGTCGCGCACAATCGAAAACTACCGAAAAGTCACAGCATCTGGCAAGAAGCGTGAACGCGAGAGGTACCCTGTACACAATCACAGCAGGCCTTGAATGCTTGTCACATCGGCATCCACCGAACATGGTCCCGCACGATGTGAGCAGAAGTGAATGTTCAAGTGTCTCATGCACCTACGGTGGGGGCATGCCCATTGATCACCGCATGACCGCACCGTACGAGACAGGGGGGAGTGCAGCGAAAGAAGTCTACTAGCGACAACCAATTGCATATTAGTATGGGCATGAATCGTTGGTTCCGAAAGGGCAGCGCCGCGATACCCCCGACCATTCCCCGCACCACTGCCCATTTCTCTATTCGCTCCCCCAGAACCTGCAAAGCGATGTGAAGCAAAACATTGGCGGCAACATACTTTTGGTCGACGTGCCATCAACAGCACTGCCGACTCCATGATGCACTGACCTGGATGATGAAGTAGCTGATGCTGGTGATCATCATCAGCTTGCCTCCCTTGCTAACCTGAGGGCTACCAGTCACACCAGAATTCAGGAGGGTCTCCGTGAACGAAAGTCCGGGCGTGAGCTTGCTCCATCCGACCACACCCGGCGGACGTTTGTAAACGGCCAGGCCAGTTTCTTTGGCGATATCCACACGGCCACCCCACGTTGCGAGGAACCTGCAATGTGGTGTGAACGAAACACACAAATAGAGTGATTTCAGGGCTTATAAACGTCGAGCAACTCCTGAGGGTGGCATGGTGCGAGCGAGGAACATTGCTCACGGCCGAGAGCTTCAGTTGCGCGTCGCCACAGTTCCTCACAAGCAACCGCAGCCAGTCACGCCGCCGCGAGTGGTGTGCGAGGGCGCCGGGTGCAGTTTGGCAACGCACAAGAGGATACAACCGGGGCAACCGGGGCCCTCATGAACTTGAGTCCCAAAGAAGTGTTTATTTCAGTTATCTGACCGACTGGTGGGCCGACGCGCAAGCACCACGGTTCTTGCATTGCTGTTGAATCAACTCGCTTGACGCCAATCAATCCAGGTGACACCCATACTGCTAGGATATGGGGCGGGGGCTGAATAGCCCCTGTTTGATGCTACGAAGAAGGAAGTTACAGTACTACAGTGACGCCTAGAGGAAAACGAGAATAAGACCACGGCATGGACGCAAGACCTGTATTAATTAATAGCCGCGGAGAGCGCGAAGCGCGACCGTTCTTTTTTCTCCGTCCCAGGAGGGAAAAAACAGGCTCTAAATGAGCCTTGGTTACACTTTGATGGTAACTCTTTGAACTAACCGATGTTCAACGTAACAAGGCTAGGTTCTTCAGGCGAGCTGGGTTGCTCACCCAACATCTACCCTAACCCGAACCCGAACCGTCACCCACGGCCAAAGTACGGCCTAGCGGCCGCGAACTGGGCGGCACGCGGCGCAGCCGCGTGCTCGGAATGAGGAACGGGGAGATGGCGCTGGAGAGGAATCGGCCGCCAGAACCAACGCCGAACAACGCCCGACCAATCAGAACGCGTTAGTCCTGAAGATCTACTATCAATGTGTAAACACTACTCTAAATATCGGCCTGTTCCAGTCGCGATGCAGGGGCCCAAACCTTGCATTTCCGGGAAGCCTAAAAAACCCACTGGGACCAGAACGAGATCTATGGATCGCCGATTTACGATCTACTGGCTTCTGAGGAGGGGGAAGTATAGGGCACTCTTCGTCACACCGGTTTGGTCGTCCTTCGGCGAGAGATGGCCTTGACTCATAGTTATTTGTGCGCAAAATTCGTAGGAGATACCCCACCCCATGCGCTGGAGTTGCCGAGGAGGCGGGATTGTAAAAGCGGAGTTCTCAAGCGCGCGCGATTCAAAAAGAAGAAATAGAGGTGGCATATCGCTGATGTCTCGCACACCCACAGCATCACACCCATCCGCCGTGGTCCAATCCCTTCCATAGGTAAAAGCACAGCAGCAAACAGCAGACCTGGTGCCCGCTCTCTGGCTAAGCAACAGGGAGAGTCTTGGCGGTTCTATTTGCCGTCGGAAAAATCGAAAAATCGATGGGTGAAAACAGGATAGATTGAGGTCTTCTTGCCCAGAGCAGCAACAACAACAGCGGAGAGCGAAGTTGAGGCGACTGGTGTTGTTTCCGCAATCGCCATGTTGGACTCAGAATGATGTAGGGTGACGTCTTTCGCTGGACAACAATAGGGCGGGGGTTAAGGGAAGCAAACAAACGACGCCGCCTGCAGCAAGCAAAACAGAAGAGAGACTGAAATGTTAAACAAACAGTACATGCGAGAGAACGCGAGCTGGCTCTGTTGGAATTGCTGTGCTCCTGCCACTTCCACCTGCTTTCCACACCGCATTGCCCGATGGGTTCTATTTCGTGTATTTTTATCCTGTCTACTGTTCATTTGTTGGCGACGGCAGTACTGCCAGGTGCCGATCGTTTGGCGGTACTGCTGTACCATCGCGTGTGTCACAGCGTGTGTGTGTGTTCCTCCGCCGTTCGTTGGTGAAGCATTTGATACAAGTGGGGAGCGGATGCAGTCTTGAAAGCTCAATACATTCCGGATACGTATGTATGACGTGCGGAGGAAGTCTACGTCACACAAAAGCATCGCAGATACACACTACTGCAGGCATTGAACCGACCCCACGGCTCAACCTCGACCCTACGGCTCATACTCCTCCCTGTCTATGTAGTATAGTTTTCCTCGTTCTGTCGCGGGAATGTGTCCTTCCAGGGTCGCATAGGTGAAGGGTTTGATCATTATCATTTGGTCGAATGGCAATAGTGCAAGGCCACTTCACAATGTATCGCAGACAGGGATGGGTATTCGTGTCATTCAACCGCCGTATCCATCGTCTGCGGTGGGGGGGTGTACTCACAGTCGTGCATGCCGTAGTCGTTAGACCATTGACCTCGCATCCCTACAAAGCCGGGACGGAGCACGCCGGGTTCTCACCGGACCAGGCTCTCACATCACCAAGCGCGAAGCACCGTGAGGTATTCGGCGAGTCGCATGGAGGGTGCTCTGCATCCTGCGAAGGGTGTTCGGCATCTTGTGCGTACTTCCTTGCAACGGATGACAGCTGCGAATTACTTAATTGGTTTTCTGGTAGCACTGTGTAACTGCCTCGAGGGTGCTTGACCATTTTAACACAACGTGGTGCGATCATCCCCTTTGCGATCATCCCCTTTGCGCGGAGTGAAGGTTCTCGACCCCGCACAACATGATCTACTCGACCAACATTGATGGTTGCTGCGAAAAAAAAACAAGGGAAAAAAAACAAGCGGTAACCTGGTTGTCGAGCTCACGAAGCGATCGGCTTGTTTTACAACGTCGTTGGCATGCGACGAAAGCCCAACCCCGATGGCAGGGGGGGGGAAGGGGTGTGTGCAAAATCTGCTGTGATCGTGTGACTAGAAGCTGAAGCTGAAATCTGAACTACCAGTGCCACGTAGACTAGATAACAAGACTACGACTTGTTGGGCCGACTGCCGTCGCCACAACCAGCGTGCGACACCTGTTTGTTTTTCATCACTGGTCGCCCTGGTGGTCTAGTGGCCGCCAGTTCCTGACACGGTGCATCGGCTGGAGCAGGCGGAAACGCTCAGACCGCTCCCTGTCCTATGCCCAGGCCCTCATACAGGCCGGCTGCGAGGAAACCATCGAGGCCACCGTGCGCAAACGGAGACTACGCTTCGCGGTTTTTTTTATGCGCATGGAGGACAACCGCCTCCCCAAGCGCATCCTGTTGGGAGTGATGGCGGGGGGCGTGGGATACCGGGGCGGGCAGGAGAGCGACTGGGTGTCTCGTCTAGGAGAGGACCTCGTGGCCTTCACCATGAGAGACGAAAAGGAAGGGGGTAAATGGAACGAGAGCGCCAAGGACCCGAAGGTGTGGTAGAACAAGGTCGAGGACGGGGCGGCATGGCTCATGAGGAAATGGCGCAGGCAGGAGGCGGAAGCGTCCGCGAAGCGCCAGCGCGCGAAGGAAGCAGAAGCAGAGAGTACGGCCATCTCAGGACCGAAGAGAAAGAGAGTCGGGGAAGCGGCGGTGGGGGGGAAGGAACGGCGACCGGGCACTGCTGTAGAAGCGAGTAGGGCGGCCGAGGCAGCACTTGTGGCGAACATGTACCCGGCCGATGTTGTTGCGCCCTGTTTCCCTCCCTGCTGTATGCTATACTCCTTGATGTATGTCCTTTGTATTGCCTTCGGCCTCTGTGCTGTGCTTCTTTTCTCATGTCCTCCCTGCCTACTCTGCCTTGTTGAGTACCTTGATCTCCCTTTTGCTGTTGCTTTTGTTTTTATACATCTGGCTGTCTGCCCTTCTGCCGCCTCTTTATTATGTTGGCTCCATTACTCCCATGCCCTGGTGCGTAGTGCCTGGTGCTGGTACGTTACCCTTTGATTACCTTTTTTTTTAGGCGGGTGCGGGAAGCGTCCGCCTTTTAATTTTCATCTTTATTTTTGTTTTGTTTATTTTGATCGGTTTCCGAGGGCTCTTTTCTCCACCGGTCGGTGCGGTAGCTGTTGTCTCTTTGCGAGTGGTTTGTACCCTATTTTGTTTTGTTTCCCCGCGGCGTCGTATGTGCCGGGTTTGGAGACCACGGGCTCCCCATTCTTGGTGGACTATAGAGCTAATGTGAGAAACAACAACAACCAACAAGCGGTATCCTCGACAAACGCTAGACACAAGGGTCGTGAGTTCGAAACCCACATGGGGTGAAAGATTACAAAATCTGCGGGTGAAAGCGAAATATACCTGAAAAGGCTCTCGTGAGTAGATATCAAACTTCGACGTTAGCACCGTTGACGAGGGAAAGGAACGGCTGGACTCTTCTCGCGATAAATTCAGCACGCACGGCAAAAGAAAGGTGGGGCACGAAAAAACAACAACAACAAAGCCCTGGAGTTTACTTACCCCCTCCCGTGTGACCCTGGATGATTGTATTTGTACGAAAAAATAAACTGATAGGTGCAACACGTGTCACCACGAAAAATGGGGAGACTGCCGCCATCATATGTAGGACTAAAACACGAAACACAGTAAATCAGCCCTCATCGCATACGTGCCGGGTAGACAGGAGCTCCAATCCGTGTTACGGGCAAGGAAAAATGACGTCCAGATCAAAATGAATGAATGAATTACCAGTGTCCATCAAAATGCACATGTAGCATACGATCCGAGTGTTCGTTGGTTCCACTACACTGCACAAAGTTGTGTTGCGTGCCGTGCTGCTGCATCGATGCTGGTTGGTTTCCATCCATGGATCGAGAAACAACGTGTTTCAATTCAAACAAACTCACCCTATTTTACTGAAGAATTTCGCACTGGTTGAACTACTGTGTATACAGTACTGGGCCCGCCATAGTGCCGATTGAATAGTGCCGATGCCCGGTATAGTGCCGGCAAAATCTCTGGACACAGAAAGCGCCCTCAATAGTGCCGGTTCGGCACTTTTGAGGGCGTCCCCTCTATAGTGCCGATTGGGCACCACGGCGCCCCGCAGTAGTGCCGGTTCACACACACACGCCAGCTGACACACACACACAAGTAATTATTTTGGGAGTGACGAAGACGAAGGAAAGGGAAGGGAAGAAAGAAGGACGAAGACGACGATGGAGCAGGAAAACATGAAGGAGTGGAAGAGAGCAAAGGGTTTGAGCCAGATGTTGAAGATGCTGGATCAGAAGGTGTCTCACGCACAGATTGCAGACCGCTTCAAGTGCTCGCTTCGGTTTGTTGGGACCGTGAAGGCTGGCCGGCAGAAGGGGGAGACAGCAACTGCTGCAAGCTGCGGCAGCCAGAAAACTGCACGCAAAGGAGATTTTCCGGAGGTGCGCTACATGCAATCCTGTGACGTTGGGTTATTTCCCCCGCCATTGCTTTTGCCGGCCGTTTTTTTTTCGAGCCTGGTTCGTTCGCTGCTGGATGTCCAATTTTTTTTCGTCTTTCGTTCTCCTTTGGTTTGTTGTCTTTCTTCGGCTTTTTTCTTTCCTTTTCTTTGTCCCTCGTTTTTCTTCTTTCTCCGCTTTCATCGTTCATTCGTTCCCTGTGCTCTCGCACATACCCTCTTCTCAATTTTAAACCAGTAAATTACTACAACACGGCAGCGCTTCTTGTTTGTACCTGCCGCATTTTTGTCCAAGTGTACTTCACACTAGTGCACAATTGGGAACAATACTCGAACGTGTGAGCTTAGTGTAACAGGGTACGCTTCGTCCGCCTGCCCGCGCCGCGCAGTGTAGGTTAGCATGCTTACGTTCGAAACTAAGCGTTCGATCTTTTGCACTCTCGGCGTTGTTTACACGTTTTGGCGGCAGGTGGATGAGATAGCTCTTGATCTACTCGACAAAGCCCGGAAGGCCAAGATGCCCGTCACACGCGATGTCCTTCGAAGCTTCGGCCGTTCTGCCAGGGCAACCCTGCTGGCTGACACCGCAACTTCTGCAGCAGTGAGGGAAAGGGTGGAGGACTTCAAGGCCGGCGAGGGGTGGGCGAAGCACTTCGTGAAGCTCAACAAGAGCCAGAGCGTGAGAATTCATGGCGAGAGGCTGGTAGCGTCGACAAGGAGGCCATCAAGGAGGGCATGGAGGACATCAGGGCCCTTTGCGAGAAGTACCCGGCTAGGTTCATCTTCAACGTCGACGAGACAGGCCTCCAGTGGAAGCTCATGCCCAGGCGCACGTACCTTTCCACCTTGGAGGATCGGACGACGGCGCGGGGCTCAAAGAGCATGCACTTCAAGGACCGACTGTCTGCCATCATGTGCTGCAATGCCGACGGCACTGCGAAGGTTGACATGGCCATCATCGGGAGGGCAAAGGAACCCCGCTGCTTCAAGAACGGGGGTTCACCTCTGAAGTACTTCTCGCAGACCAACGCGTGGTCCGACTCCGCGACGTTTCTCAAGTGGTGGCTTGAAGTCTTCCTCCCGTTCGTTCGGCGCTTCAATCACGAACCTGCGCTGCTGCTGATGGACGGCTGTTCGTCTCACAGTGATTTAGTGGACGATCGCGGGCAAGTTACCGTCAAGACCTACCCTCCGCTGTGCACCGCCGTACACCAACCCATGGATTTGGGGGTCATCGCCAAGACGAAGGTCAACTACAGGAAGGAGCTGCTCGATGTGAAGACATCAACCATGTTGGTGGCTGACACACTTCGCGCCCAGGCCAAAGCCCGCAAGATGAAGGCCGGGACAATGGGGCTAGCGCAAGGGCACCAACCTCACGTGCGGGACGCCGCTGAACTTCTCCAGAAAGAATGGGCCAGCGTCACCGCCCAAGACATCGCCAGGTGAGGTTTGAACATGTTATATCGCTGTTTTAAATGTGCACATGCTCGCGCAAGTGCGCATGGCTTTGGTGGTACGTTACGTGGGTAAGGTTGTACGGATAGGTTTTATTTTTCGACTGAATACTCCCGCAACCGCAAATCTCCTTGTTTCTTTGCTAAAAAAAGGCCCTCCCTCGCATCCCTATGAGTCATTGTTTGTCACTGGGTTCGTCTAACATCGGTTCTCCACCCAAACACGGGTGCATCACAATTTCTGCGCGACCTGGCCAGGTGCTTTGTCAAAGCCGAGACGCTTGCGGAGGAGATGGCGGCTGAGCTCACCAAGCAACACGGAAAGACCCNTGCAGGACGCGCAGAAGCAGGGATCCCGCGTCGTGGACGAGGAGATCAGCGAACTGTTGGCAGAACTCAACATCGAACCCGGAAAGCCGGTCGCGGGGGAAGAGGTGGCCGCGATTCAGGGGTGGGCTACCATCGAGGACGACGAGGAGGTGGTAGAGGCTTTTCGATTGGACGCGGTGGAAGACATGACAGCACTGCTGGCTGGAACGAACTTATCTACCGGCGGCGACGACGAGGAGGACGAACAGGACTAGGGAGGCGGCGGTGAGAACACGGGGCGCGAGCGCCGTGCCCCACGTGCGCCACCGGGTTATGAAGAACTGTCGTCGCACTTCGGCGCCCTGGAAGTGGCAGCAGAGGGCAGTGGCAACGGAGACGCGGCGTCCTACCTAACGAAAGTGAAGATGTCGATGATCGCAGCGCATTCCGCTAGGCGGGTGCGCCAGACAGACATTAGAGGATTTGTCGCGACGTAGAGTTCATGGTTGTTTCTTTTTCTTGCGGTTCGCTTCCTGTCGTGTACTTGTAGTTTTTAATTTTTTTTCTCGCAACATCGAAGCGGGTACGCCAGGCAGACACTCCAGTGTCGCGACGTAGTTTGGGGGGGAGATACAACTGTAGTGCAGTAATATTGATTTTTGTTTTCTTGCAGTGCGCTTCCTGTCGTGTTTCTTTTTCTGTTTTGTCTTTTGTATCTTACAACATCGAAGGAGGGGCTCTAGGGCTTACATATAGCTACGTCCACTCTGTACGAACGGGAGCTTTACAAGCATCTTGCCGTCAACAGCAGTTTCGACAGTTCATGTGCTGAGGCAGGCAGAAAATATCGGTGCAACATGCAAGTAAATATTTTTACAACTCGCCCTCTGTGTGTGCGACAGGGGGGAACCATACTTGTCGCGAGAAAGGATGCCTACGCCCACGATAGACCTTCACTAAGTTTGATCCATTTCGTACTCTGTTAGCCCCGCAACGCATGGGCGCCACAGCATGAAATCAAACATCTTCTCAATAGTGCCGGACCGGCACTATTGAGGGATATTCGAAACCTCAATAGTGCCGGATCGGCACTTTTGAGGCACTATTCTGATTAGTGCCGGTGCCCTATATAGTGCCGATATTATCGATGGGCACATACCGGCACTAAAGCGGGCCGAGTACTGTATTGTATAGTATGGATGGATATGGATCGCAGTATCACGGTAATCTTCAAGCGGAGCAACAATCGGTAACGAGTAACGAATAACGAAAAGGCAACTACCGCCAGCTTGTTGAATGCACACCAGTACACAAGTCAGGTTGTCAACGCGATAGTTCTCACCAAGGTATGGTCAACAGCATGATGGTCGATCCTGCAAGGGCACCGACACCGACTGACAGCTCTTCCTGTGCGTCATCACCCATCCCCGAGAAGAGAACGATAGCGCCGTCAGGGACTGCGCCCAGCACCGGAAGCACGACAGAACCCACGATGCCAGCCAACGACGGAACCAGCAGCAGGAGCTCCGACCCATCGGAGATCATGTTGGATGCGCTAGAAACGGGGGTGAACCCAGGAAACACACCAACAAAGTGCGGAGCATACTCACATCACTTCCGTGTTCTGTTCACAGTTGTTGCTCCGAACGATGTACTTATGCGCATACACACCATCAACGCATCTCTAAGAGCGGCACGGTTTTCAACCCGAACAGCAGGAAGTCTAATCGTCCAATTAGACTCCTGTCTTTTGTATCAATGTGCAGCTGAACGCGGACTAAAATAAAAGTTCATGATGCTACGTGCCAAGACTGCACACACTCACCTGAACAGGATGTACCCATATACAAGCATCAGGAAACACACTTGGACGAAACCTTGCCAATCAGGTGGCAAGGTGTCCGGGTCAATGAATAACGACATCTCGGGGCAACTCCCTCAGATCAATCAGATCGGCTGCTGCTGAGGAAAGCGAGAGGACAAAACAAGCGGGGGAAAGAGTCGTTGGTTTCATCGAACCCCTCTGGAGAACAAACGCACAAACGGCAGTGCACCAGTGCAGAAATACGCCATCAGAGAGTCCGGTACCATGCGTACAATCTACACGGGCACACACAAGAACAGCAGCTCAAATATGAGATGCAAATAGCCGTTCATCCCGTTGCTCGGTGCGCCAGTACAGATGGCGCCCGCGCTGAAGAACCTCTAGTTTCGGCCGAGGCTGGGGTTCTTGTTTTGCTGATCATCCTCTTGTGGGCTACAAATAGGGTTCTAAGCCGAGTTCACAAATGGTGCTCAAGTTCTTAGCTTCTGATTTTTTGCGAGTCTCAATTTCGTAATTGGGAAGTTCTTAAGTGCGGGTGCTATCTGTATCCACCTCTTTCTGTTGCTTGATGAGCGTGATGTCGACAACCTCTATTTGTCGTATACGTCCAAGCCGAAAAAAGTATCGGAGGACCATTCGAAGAACTGCTGTGGTCACCTCAACATAGTACGTTCTTGGTACATATGCGTTCCTCACGTCCCAACTTACAGAGAGGGGGATAAGAATACAACTGCACCCAATGGACATCGAGCGGGACACCTTCGCAGGGACGGTAATGAGGTGTGCATGCTCTCACCAGTAGAACTTTTACCATCAAAACAAATTTGCGCGAGGGTCTCCAAGGAGTGAACAAACATATATTGTATGCCAACAGCTCCCTGCACCAGCACCTCACCAGCACAGGAACCCCTCACGATATGTGTTGGTGGTGGGCAGGAGCACACTCCGACGGCGTTGTGCAATCGCGCGGTCCAAATGCAATGTAGGACAGAAGAATCAGGGTCACAGCAAGTCACAGGGCGCCTTCCTCGCAGGAGTTGTTGTTGTTGTTGTTTCTCACATAAGCTCTATAGAATAGACTCTTTTCTATGATAGAGATGGACTCGTTGTGTCATATTAAGAAAAATAAAAAAAAAGTCGGGAGCCCGTGGCCTCAAAACCCGGCACATACGACGCCCGCGGGCGAAATAAAACACAAATACGGTACAAACCACTCGGAAAAAGGAAACGAAATGATAAAAAAAAAAGAACAGGTACCGCACCGACCGTTAGAGGGAAAAGCCCTCGGAAACCGATAAAATTAAACGAAAAAAAAAAAAAAAGACGCTTCCGACACCCGCCTAAAGGCAAATCCAAAGGGTAACGTACCAGCAAGAGTGTGTAACTCCGTACCTCGTCGAGTTTCCGTCGGTATGGAAAAAAATAACCGGTTCTAGGTCCATTCCGGGAATCCATTTCCGGCATGACCGAAAAAAAGGGAAATGGACACAAGTGGGTATACCCACGCATTCTCGGACAAAAGTGGGTACTCGAAAATCCAGCGCGCGCGCACTCCATAGGCGGCCCCCAAACGACTCAAAACCCCATTCTGACACCTGGGCGGCACAGCCAGGGACCACGCACAGCACGGGCATCGAGGTTTTCCCACTTTCAGGCACACCTTCGGCGCTAATGCCGCCGACGCGCGCAAGGCCTCACCAGAGTGCCCACTTCTGTCCGACATCGCAGTGGGTACACTAACTCTTTGCCCTGTTTGCTCCGTTACTCCCATGCCCTGGTGCGCAGTGCCTGGTGCTGGTACGTTACCCTTTGATTTTTTCTTTCGGCGGGTGTGGGAAGCGTCCTCCTTTATTTTTCTGTTATTTTTGTTTTGTTTTATTTTGATCGGTGTCCGAGGGCGCTTTTCTCGAACGGTCGGTGCGATATCTGTTCTTTTCTTTTTATCATTTTGTTTTCTTCTTCCGAGTGGTTTGTACCCTATTTTTGTTTTTTTTTGTTTTCTCGCGGCGTCGT
>CACKRE030000010.1:22746-67237 GCA_902602495.3 Ectocarpus sp. CCAP 1310/34 | reverse complement strand
TATATATAGGTGTAGTAGTACCTCTTCGGGCTCTTGTACACCTTTTTCTTGCTACGTGTGCGTGTTCTTTAGATCCTCAGATGGCTATAGCACTTTCGTGACCACGGGCCGAGAGTCTTTGCTAGATTTTGGCATTTAGCAACTGGCATGCGGTTTAGACTAATGTGAAGTCAACAACAACAACAACAATTGTACCCATTATTTTTCGCGCGCGAAAAAAATACGAAGAGGCGTTTGAGCTAAAGCCTCCTATTTTCTCCTTTTTGTGCCCTGTTGTTTTTGACTGTTATCTCGCTAAAATCGAGCTCGATTTCAAAATCGTTTTTTTCTCTGCATTCCCTGGCACTTTGCGAGGAGGGCTGATGCATGTACATCGGAACGTTCAAGGAATTGCGGCCGAGGGAGTGCACTGATTAAGAGGTTTTACGATTGTGCGGAAGGTACCACCTGTTTTTTTTCTTGCAGCAATGACTGTCTGTTGTACGTGTACACATCTCCTTGAAATCGAGTTCGATTTCAATAGAGTTTTTTGCTCTACATTGGGCATCTTACGAGGAGGACCGTTGCGTATACATTTGTACTTTTTTCTCAAGCCATGTGCTCTTCTACATTCAGATCTCTACGAAAAACACGGCAGCATCATGTCTCTGTAGGTTGGTTCTGCTACAGAACACCTGCACCACACCCCGATCAGGGCTAGCATCAGCCGTTGCCGTTTTGGAAATTGGAACTTCAGCGACAGCAGTTTGCCAATATTATGTACTGCTCTCCCATTACCGCTACGAACTTACGTACTGCTGCCAGGCACTCCTACTGCTGTTGTGGTGCCCACAAAGTTTGCACGACCCCCCGAAATATGGCACATGTACAGCCTCCATAGCACGGATGGTACTTCTTTCTATCCCCTCGTCCCCACCAAACCACCCCTACTCACTACCCCACTCACCGGCTGCTACCGCTGTAACCTGTACACAAGGCGTTTCCAAATTCCAACGCGACACAACAGCAGTTGCTCGCCAAGGGGCGCTCGCTGAAATAGCAACGAATAAGCATGGAAAACGAACCCTAGCTCTCCGAATGTGCCTGTGCAGTAACCAAGCGTTTACATCTTCCGGTCGTCACCACAGTTCTCCGCAGCGATGCAAAATGGCTGCCAATGATCACCAAGAGGTTCGCATTGAATCACCGTTACATCGCGCAGGATTAACACCACGTCTTCAAGCACTGCCCTGGCACCCCATAGGTTGGGTAGCTGTTCGACGGAGGAACCGCCAAATCAGCCTTCGACCCCGTCTTGATGTCCAGCCCTCGGTTGTACAAACACCTGTCATCCATAGCGAGAACATGCCATGTGCTTTGCCATTCAGCATTTTCATTAGAGGCCAAAAGGAAAAAGTGAACACATCTAAGCGTCGAATTTCTCTACGGCCCTTTGTAGTGCCATGGTTGGACCGCGGACAGTTGCAAAAAGTGTGTCCGGCCGTTGTGCCATCGATATGCGTCGTAAACAAAATGCAGCAACTCTACTACAGTGGGTGGCCCGATATAGTGCCGGTTGAATAGTGCCGGTTGCCGGTATAATGCCGGTGTTTTCGGCTCGCACACACCGGAATATCAAGGCTTTCTGTACTCTGAATAGTGCCGGTGCCCGGTATAGTGCCGCTTTGCTCTCTGAACACATACCGGCACTATAGAGGGCCCCATACTGTACCTGATGCACGGATGGAGCAAGGGGAGGAAAGGGGCACAAAGAACATCCAGGAGGGAAAACGTCAGCAACTGCATTGACCCGCCTCAGCGATGCACCACGTCTTCACGACCATACAAGCCTGCACCCTGTGTCCGCCGCAACGAGCGTTACCGATGATAAACCCTGAAACTACTGCTGCACGAGTACGAAATACACTCGCGCTGTGTACATGAAACTGCGGTACCAGGAGGTAAGAACAAACAACCTGCTACATACTGCTGAAGGTTGCAGTTGAACGTTGACAAAAGGAAAGAACCACGACAAGGTTGCCAATGTACAGCAAGCAGACCTTCACAGATCTCCAGTTCCTCGGAAGGGACTGCGTGGATACAATTGCTACAAAAGAAAGGATTTGAGGTTGGACGTGGGAAGAAACGGCGTTTGACCCCTTGTCATAGCTTGATGAATGTAGCGATACAGCTTCCGGACGGATTTCGTCTTCGGGGGTCCACCTCTGCGAGCTATCTGGTACACTGCTGTCAAGTTGCTGCTATCGTGAAATGCTTGCGAGAAAAGACCGATTTACTCCGTGACGACTTTTTTTTTGCAGGACAGCACCTGTTGATCTGTCAATAATGAAACGTTCGGTACCCGTTATGTACGCACACTACAGCAGTACAGCAGCAGCCGTCACATCAATGGCGTGCTAAGCAGCGTACAGAGAGGCACGCACACGATACACCCGACGAAGGCTAAGCGCCGCAACTCACTGCTGTTGCCTTACACCTGCTTTGTAGCACCAACATATTCACCTGGAAAAGCCGAAACGGGGTGACAGCTGCTACCTCTGCTTCTGTTCCTAGCTTTACCGCCACCAGTGCTCAGCAACGTGTGCTACACAGCCAGCCGTCGCCAAGACGCCCTTATCCCATGTCCGTTGCTTCGTGGTCGGTCATGATGATGATGATGCCACAACCACAACCGGCGCTCTGGTTGATGATAAGGTCGTTTGCTTCAAACAAGAGGTTCACGCCGCCGCCGTTGCAGCCCAGCCCCAGGTGGCTTCATGCGGGGCATTGCTTGGCATGTCACCACATCGCGGCGTCTGGCCTCGCGTCATACGCCGGAAAGCACGTGATGTGCGTGTTTGTGCTGCCGGCGCGCGCGTTGGTTCTCAGCACAACGCAGCACGCACCCCGTCTGTCCAACACCTGTACTAATTCCAAGTGCCGCATTTAAAACCCGCATTGAACTCCCAATCAGATTCGTTCAAATGGGGTGGTTTCGCCCAATCAGCGGTGTCGCATTAAACAAATTCATCCCTGCCCATTGTCCCAGTTCCGTTTATGACGAATTTCCCTGTGCCTTTACTCGACCCTCGCGGTTGTTGTTGCGGTGGTGCTGCGGGTTGTGGCGCTCCTGCATGACCCGGTCCGCTGCTACTGCAGTTGGGTGACCGACCAGCAGCGTTTCTGGCACCTGTGCTGCTCTCCCCAACGCCCTGGCCTTCATGTGAACTCACATTGCTTCCCCCCCCCACCCTGAGCATCACCTACTCGTGGGCGCTTTGAGGTCGACCCTCCTGACAGCCACGACTGCATGCCTCGCGCCTGCAGTATGATGTCTCTTGCAGCTGCTATCATTTCTAATTGTGTCCTCGCGCCAGGTCTTTTGGAACGGGGTCCGGGCCTCGACCCTTCGTTGCGGCCCATGGCGGTTGGTGCTTCCCCCGTGGGAGTGTGTGGTATGCGCGTGAGTGCGCGTGGCGCGCAGGTGAGGTTGCGTGTGGTGTGTGTGTTCGCGGTACAGCAGTAGTGCTGCAGTACAGCAGTGCAGTCAGCAAAGAAAAAGCGGGTCAATCACCTGGCGCTACCCTTACCCGCCAATCGCGAGCTGTCGTTTTTAAGTCGTTTTTATGAATCAGGCCGGAAGAACCTGCTTTGGACCAATAGAATTGCGTCGTTTTTAAAAAATCAGCCCTACCTATGGGCCCTGTCTCAAACGGGGGGCTTGGGGGGTTCCGTGTAATTGGGTGCCGAGCAGGAGCAAGCAGCAATAGCAAGGAACTGGAGAGGAACACAACGAAGTGGTGTGTGCACAGGGGCAAGGAATTCTACAGCAAGGATGGCAACATGGGATGGTTCGGGAATGAGCCAGGAGGATTTCATGGTTAAAGACGAGGTATCATGATGATGCGTTGAAGACGCAATCAAATGATTGGCTGGATCACATGCTACACCTGCTATCCCAAGTCTGTTTCCCGTTCACGAAATAGTTCGCTGCGTTGGATGGCACTCTAGACCAGGAGTTTGATCTAGCATTTTCTTGGACCCAGCGTGCATAATAGACGAACATCTGCGTTCAACTTACTACTGCAGTCGATTTCCAATTTTGCACCGGTAGGTGATAGCATTGGACGAAGACGACCAAATTGTGGGACACGTGAACAAGTACCTGTCGCACCGGTTTGTTCCTGGCACGCCTAGGGGCATTCTACATCGAGCCTTCAGCGTTTTCCTCTTCGACCAAGACGGCAAGCTGCTGCTGCAGAAGGTGAGATATGCAGTCGTACCTCGAAGTAGCAACGAAGATGAATCCATATTTGGTTCATAGCTATTCAGTGAACCACACACACATCCCTTTGTTCTTTTTCGAAAATCGTTCCGTTTCTACATGTACAAATCACGTGAAAGGAAAGGGTACTTTCTGATCTTGTAGTCCTACCTCTGCCGAAAAGGACGTAGAGAGTAGTTGCTTACGCATCAGTACCAACTCGATAAGCGCATGTACTTAGCAGAGGTTCTCAGTCCCCTATTTTTGATACTCACGTGCACATTGCTTCTGTATTTGTAACGAGGGTCTGGGGGCTGGGTGCTGTCCATGCTGCGGGGGCCCCGTCCTCCGGTTCAGTCAAGAAGACTATGTGTACATAGCTATAGAAACTGCTGTTGTAATCTTTTTCGGCCCCGGTCACGAGAGCTGTAGTACGTGCAGTCTGTGCACTTGACTCAAAGGGATAGTAATACAATTATTGTACTATACACGCGCACACACTTGGCAGCATTGGTGCTTGGTGTTGAGTGTCGAGTCTTCCTTGTAATGAGACGCAGGACACTGCAGCAGTGCATTTCTGTCGTCCACCTCCTTGGTCCGCCCGGTAACTCGATCGAGTAACTCGATGGCCAGACTAGGTCTTTAGAAGCGTTTTCCGTTTTCAGCCGCACTGAGACTGACGTCTTGGTCAGCCGGTTAGCGTGCCCGATGCAATTCGTAAACGCGCACACACACAGGCTCGACCATTCTTCCCCTCTCCTCGACGACCTCCCCATCACGGGAGGCCAGCGCGAAAAAACTGGCTTTATACCCCGGGGAAGTGTTCCGCGCGAAGGAGTTCGCAAGAAAAACGAAAAAAGCTGCTTTGTGTAAAACGGAGAAACTGCGCAACGCACACAAGTCCCCATGGGCAACACGAATACATAAGAGCGAGTGATCAAATGCAACGCGTTACAGCAGTAGGACCTGCGGCAAATGCGTCATTAGCCTAAACGGATGCACTCACGCACACGCGAAAAGTCACAGCGAGAAAAAAAAATACCCCGCACTCGATGCAAAATGACAGGCATATTCTGCAGGTTGTACGCAAAGCTGGCAATCACTACCGAACGTCATGGCGTTGAGATGCAACGATGCGACCGCGATGACATTGACCATGTCCTCTTGCGTCGCCTCCAGGAGGCAAGCCACCTAACGTCCGAAGGGGAGCCCTGTATTTTGATATTTTTCCTGTGCCATATGCATAACTAAGAATTACGCGTATTTATAATGCTTGCTTGCGCCCGGTTTGTTTCTACTCCAGCGCGCGGCGAGCAAAATCACGTTTCCGAACGTTTGGACGAACACCTGCTGCTCGCACCCTCTCTTCGGCTACGATCGTTCTGAGGTAAGCAATGTTTCCCCGTAGTAACTCACATGCTTGCTTCGGCACAGGTCAACAAGAGCACCGTGCTGCCACGCGGTGCGCGACGAGGTGTATGTACACGTACGTACCCGGGGTTTTCTACGGAGCGTTTCGTCGGAAGACAGGACCAGTGCACAGCAGGCGCTGGACACTGTGTGCATGTAACACAGCGTTGACGTTGAAGGAATGTAACGCACGAATAGGAGGACGGTGATGAGATATCTATGCTGAGGGGAAAGCCTAGGTTGTTTAGACACTGACTGCTGCATGCGAGTGATCGCACACACCCTGGACATATTGCTCCGCAACCAAGAGGCAGCCAATGCCGACAAGAAAATGCGCTGGAAAGAACTAGTCGAGACTTTTTCGTGCCGTATCGGTCGGGTTTTGCATACGCTCAAGGTTGCGGAGTACTGTGGTTGAGCTGTGCAAGTGCGATGGGTGGGACTGCGGAAGAGTTGGTGGCTTGGCACAACACGAGGCGAAATGTGGCTGTGATACCTTTCCATTTAAGCCTGTCAGCACGCTTGCCATCTCCTTTCACCTGTGATACAGGTAGACAAACCGGAGGACTTGAAGGATGGATCCGTGCCGGGGGTGAAGAATGCTGCCGTCCGCAAGCTAGCTCATGAGCTTGGGATTGCAGCTGAGGACGTGCCGATTGATTCTTTCAAATTCCTGACGCGCCTCCATTACTATGCGGCTGACGCTGTGACGCATGGCCCCAACGCCCCGTGGGGTGAGCACGAGATCGACTACATCCTCTTCGTTCAGGTGATTTTTCGCGCCCGAGTTGATGCTGTATTCGTCCTGACTACAACGACGAGCATGAGACTGCCATTCAAGTCAACTTGCGTTCGTGGTGACTGTTGTTCATGTTTCGTGTGGTGTTTTCGTACACCGTCTCGACTGCGGGACCAGGTGGACAGCTCGCTTTCGATGACACCTCATCCGGATGAAGTCGATGCTGTCAAGTGGGTGTCTCTGGAGGAAATGGATGCCATGATGAACGACAACGGTGCGTGCTTTCGAATTTAATTCAGGAAAACATTGTCTTGCAGACAGCAGACAAGGAACATCCTGCACCAACAGATAAACATATCAGTCACCTCGCGATCGCCGTTTAAAGTCAACGTCAAATGCATGGTTTGGTGCCGCTTTCGTCATCCCAGAGAGGATCAAAACTGACCAGGAAGGGACACGGGCGTCAACGATTTCAATGCGGCTCTTGTTTTGTGGGTGAATTCAAACCACGCTTTTTTTGTGCCTTCTGTCGCGGTGCACTTTCTTTCTTCCGAAGCCAACCTCTGGTCGCCCTGGTTCCGCATCATTATGGAGCGCTTTGCTCGAGAATGGTGGCTAAACTTGAACGACGCCATCAATACCGATAAGTACGTGGACACGGTCAACATTCACCGGTTCGATCCGCCTGCCAAGCATCGCGGGGGTGCCGGCGTTACTGGTTTGGTAGAGGAAGGCGCGAAGGCAGCAACCATCGACAAGTGAGGACTGGCGGTTATTGGTAAATTGCTGGCCTTGTATTTATTTCTGTGGCATCGCGTGCCGAGCGGAAGCGACGGGCTGTGTTCATTTATTCATATATCTCCTTTGCACATGTCGCCAGGGACGTCTGAATGTTTTCTGTCTGGAGCTTTTTTTTGTTTTTGCATTTGTGATGCTTTTCTGCGTCTTAATGTTTTCTGTTTGATACGTGTGTTTTGTCATTCTTGAATGGTTGACCTGTGGCCACAGAAGGCGTCAGCGCAAGTTGTACCAGTACGGGTGTTGGAAGGTACCGGGCAGAGACCGGCACGTTTTTTTTACAATGAAGTCAACATTACCACCAACTACAATAACTGACATTTGGCATGTGAATGAACTTGCGTTGGCACTGTACGTGTGCAACACCGGGCCGAATTTGAGAGGGGCACGGCGGTAGGGTCTGCAAAACTCATCCTTAACCAGCATTTCCTATTACCTCGACGTAAGCTTACAAAAGTTGATGTTTTTGCCTTTGAAATCGATCAAAACGCGACGGTCCAGGAGGTGATTTAGGGTGCCCGAGGTGGGCTGAGATGGAGACGGAAAACCGTATGACTCATAAAGACAAGAAATCAGTCCTGTTCTGGTTCACGTCCCACCTAGTGTCATCGCGGAGGAAGTCTACAAGCCGAGTCGTCAATGTTGGACGGGCTTCCTGCCGGCTAGGGTTCATACTGATACTTTCATCTGCATGATCTTTATTTATGCTGGCTGCAACCCTTTAGTCGTATGCACTGTCGTTGACCCCACCGGACGTTCTATTTGCCTCCTTTGTCGACATGAGGACATGAAGCTATATCCTGCTACACACACCGAACCTGTGTCGGAACGGATAGTAGAAGCGGCTCCATTACCCGCCTGCTTCAAGGGAAGGAGACAGACACAATCGAAATCGTCCTGTCTTGGGTCTCTTAGTAAAACTGTTTCAACCTCGAACAGAGGGAAAAATCTACTCCGTCTTGTACGTAAATTTTCGATGAGGTGGCACTTGGGGGGTAGTGCTGACTGACTTTGCATTGTTCCGTGTTTGACATGTCATTCTTCTATGATACAGGTCGAAGAAGCAGGGCGCGTATGGGAAGGTTCCGACGATCAAGGCTGGAAAACTTGCCCAGCTGTCACACGTGGACGAGGTGGCTCCACGTCGCGTCTTGTTTACTGGGACAATATATGAATCGTGTGTAGGAGTTTTCAGCATGGGGAGGATCGTTTGTGTTTATTATTAGGGAGATGGAAACTCGCGATCAGTAACATCTGCGTCGCTCGGGGAGTAACTTTTCTCGTTCCTTGAAGCAGCGGTATTTTCTTGGCCGTCGTTGAAAGTCTCGCTATGCATTCACCGCGTTCACTGCATTCACTCTCCGTCTTGTTGAGTTTGGGTCGATGGCGTGATGACGTGCTCCTGGCGGCGGTACAGTGTTTGACATGATGCCCGCTTGCCTGCTGAATGCTTGTAAAACCATAACCAGGTGTTCGCGGCGCTGTGGTTCAAGGCAAGGGGTGCTTTCACAAACAACCTTGACCAGGAGGACTCTGACGTAGCTTTCTGCAACGATATGCTCGGCAAGGTAAGCCAATACTGTGGGAGTGCTACCGAACGACACCAATACACGGACTGCCGTCGAGGGTACAAGTTATGTTCTCACACTTGCTGCGATTGTTGCTCCGCGTTGCTGGGCGTTGTTGCATGGAGTGAAACCAAGAGTCCTGCATCTATCCGTTGCTCATCATGGCTCGCAGGTTAGCCGCTCTTTCGCCGCGGTCATCAGGCAGCTCCCGAAAATGCTCGCCACAGATATTGTGGTGTTCTATTTGGTTCTTCGAGGGCTTGACACTGTGGAAGATGACATGACGGCCTTCGACGACATTCAGGTTTGATTATTCTTTCCAGTGCCAGCAGAAGGTAGTTGTGGCTCTCCAAGGCAACCCGATATGATGTTCTTTGTCTAGCCATTCCCTGGTATGCTTTTGTGACTTGGACTCCTCGCCACCGCTGTTGGGTCGGTGAAACTTTTTTCGTTCCAGCATAACTATAGCAACGTTGCATAGCGTTGCGTTGGCATTAGTGCATGTCAGGAGAAGAGTCCACCATGTTCATTCGATGTTGACTCGTCAACGCGCATTGCTTTCTTCAGGTGAAGATCAAGCTTCTGACGACATTCCACGAGACTGCTCTAGTCGACAGGGCGTGGAAGCTCGAAGGGGTTGGACAAGGGGATGAGCGCGTTCTTCTTGAACGGTTCTCGTCCGTGACGGCCGTGTTCCAGTCCTTGTCCCAGGGCAGCCAGGAGGTAGGTGTGTTGTTGCCCCGATTATTTTTTACGACGGGGCTGTGATTGGTAAGACTGTGTCATCATGCACCTGACCCTGTGTCTTGTAGAACGCAAGACCTTGAGAGTTTCGATTGCGTTCGGAGTTCGGAGTGTCAAGATCGAGACAGCCGTCCATTTTGGGGCTGAGACGAGTTTTCCAGGGTTTAGTTCCTCGTTTGTGAAACATGAGCCTCAGCTCTCAAGTAAACATGAAGCGCTTTTTGTCTCAAACCCATCCTTTTTAAGTGATCGAAAATCCCGTTTTGCAATAGGTGATCTCTGACATCACCAAGCGCATGGGGGCTGGAATGGCGGAGTTCGTGTCTAAGGACCTGGGGCAAGGCACGACTTCCACCGTAGAATACGACAAGTACTGTCACTACGTGGCTGGCCTGGTGGGGGATGGGCTTACTCGGCTCTTCGTGGCAACTGGCATAGAAGGGCAAGAGTTGCTGCTCGCTCCGGAACTTGCGAACAGGTGCGGTTTCAGTCGTTCCTCACAGATTGGGGTCACGACTTTTATGTCGATATGATACTTTTCCCATTTTTTTGCGGATTCCCGTCTGCTTTCAAATGGGCTCAATTCTGCTTGTGCACGCTGACTCGTGCTGACCACCGCAGTTGCACGCAAACGCAATTCGAGGGTGTTGCAGGCCAGAAATCCAATTTTGAGAGTCGTGCGTGACGTGTTTGAATGTACATGTACAGCCACAGTAAAGACTGCCCGTTCGAGATAAAAACCTGTTTTGCTCGTTATTTTGCGCGACACATAAAGGCTGTCTAATGTTGAAAACCACGAATCCCGCTCGGTACTTCTGTGCTATCGTGTACCATGCCACAGTCTAGGCGTTTTGGGGCAACAGGGTTAGTCCTAACAGCTCTCCGGTGTTACTAAAACGTCAAGCGTGAAACCCGTTATGTTTTGCGGGATGGAAGAGCACTGTTCGGGTTATGTGCGCGCACCACGTGTGTGGGACTCATTTGCGATTATCGTGGTTGCCCTGAACATGGTTGTATTACCTCAGCATGGGGCTCTTCCTTCAGAAAACCAATATCATTCGGGACTACCTCGAGGACTACGTGGACGGGCGCGCTTTCTGGCCTCAGGACGTGTGGAAGAAACACGCCAAAACTGGCCAACTGGGAGAGTTTGCCCTTCCTCAGTTTCGGTATGTCGTTCCTGCAGCAATGCGCTCCTAACACTACATTTTGCCCCCGTTGAGCAAATTTGATTATGCTTTTCTTCGGACTTGCTTTGCAATACACACCGCTGTTGTTAAACCTGCGTTGGAGAGAGTCAGTCAATGGGCACACGCAAAGGCGTTCTAGGAGGGCATGATATTGCAAACGTGCCAAGCTCATGAGCTCCGACGCAACCTGCGCATTTCACTGATGCTCATGTGACGCAAGACATTTTTGCCGGGGGGGGGTGCAGGTGTTTGTTGTTCTCACCCGAGTTGTATAGTCTACTCGAACATCGCTGTTCGAGACTGCCCCAAGGACTCCGAAATGCCCTTGACCACGCCCAGCAAATTCGTAGCGTCGCTCACTTGCAGGCTGTTCGCAATCTGATTTGGCGTGTGTGCGCAGGGAGAACGCTTTGGCATGTTTGAACGAGCTCGTGACTGACGCTCTGGCTCTGGTGCCCGATTGCCTTGCCTACATGCGGCAAATCAAGGACCCCGAAGTGTTCCGCTTCTGCGCCATCCCCCAGGTGAGAGGATCGACGTGGTACTATGACGGGTACTGCTTCCACAAGGTGTTGGCCGTGGTTCGGTTGGATTGAAACTAACCTCCTTTCGCATCTGGTCTTGGTATGCAGCGCATTCATGGCATTCGAGCGCCTTGCTTGATGCAGCATCTGCCTGTTCGTTACCCGCATGTATATGCAAAACAGGTGATGGCCATTGCCACACTCGCGGAGATATACAACAATCCAGACGTCTTCCGTGGGGTTGTCAAGATTCGAAAGGGGCTGGCATGCCGCATGATTTTGGAAAGCGGTAATTTGGAGGGCATCTTCTGTTGGTTCAACAAGTTAGCTGAAGGCATCGCTGCGCGCGTGCCTGCGTTGGATCCTTGCGCCAGTCGCACAACGCAAGTGTGCAAAATTGCTGTGGACATGACAACCCCCACGGGAAAGGCTCTCAGGACGAGTAGGACAAAAGTTGTTCTCTATTCGGTTCCGGTGCTGCTGTCGGCCGCATACTTGTACCGAAGGTGACAGCACTTGTCGTGCCGTCGTTTAGGTTGAGTTATTAGGCTTTCGTAGGGTGTCCTCCGTGCGTTGCAACTTGTCGTAAGAGTGCCCGCACTCAGTGCAGAAGCGTTTTCTGCCGGTAAGCTCGACGTGACGCAGTTCTTGTGGTGCTCTCGCAGCCCCGGGATGCGTTGACACGGACTTCGGTGCATTCTTGAGTACTGGTCCCAATAACAAATTTATTTTGTCATCTGCGTTACCCTCTGACGTGTATTTCGATGCCCTGGCTGGCGCGTTCTGTCTGAAATACGTGCATCCGATCGGGCACCTGAAGCACACCGCGCTAGAAGTTCTTTCCTCTAGACGTGGTGAAACGCGGCGGGTCGCAGACGAAGCTCAAAAAGCATGTCGTACGCGAGTAACCGTCGACAACAGCATATTAAACTCGACGTGACGCAGATCTACAACTCCAAGCGAGGATCTTGCTATTGTCAACCCTCCCCCCACCCCGCCCCCCCGATTTCTCTCTCCCTTGCGAAATTTCTTTAACGTAACAGCAGCATGTCTATACATGTACGCACAGCAAGAAAATCGGCTCCCCACGGCTTTCGAAAACCGGAGCCAACATGACATATATCACCACAGACCCATGATTGCATGCATAGAACACTTATTGCGCTCTTTCTTAAAACCAGCACCACATATACATGACTCGGCTGTTCAGCTCTGGTGACCGATGTCAAGATTTTGCGAGTTGGAACGGATGATGGTGTTGGTCCTGTTCCGCGCCGAGGCAGCCCCTTGCATGCGTGTGGAAGAGGTGCTCGAGGTGCTCGACACGTACAGGGAGTGCGACCGATACACGGCACTGCTGGTTGTGCTGGTCTGCTTGAACGTTACATCCCTGGAGCGTGAGGGATACCGTATGCAGGGAATGAAGTGATCAAGAGCGAGTCACACGTGAATCGGGACATGGGTATCAGATGATTCGAGCAGCCCTTGCGAATCAAAGACCACCCGTCTAAGAACAACACACCGGACCCACTAACCTCAGGCCTGGCCGTTGGTTTTTCCCGTTGCCAGCTTGGGATACTCTCCTCCCCCGCATATCGCCGATTCGTGGCGTGTCTCGCCCTCTGGTTGCGAGAGTCTTGGAGCGAGACGCACTCGGAGGTGGAGGAGGCATCACCTGAATGAGTGGTGACAGCAACATGACACGACGATTGATCATATACACGATATTTACTATGGCGGGAAACATTGCAGATATCGTTGCTACTTGTATCACTTACCGGCCGCCTCCCCATGGTGCGCTGCTCTTGCCTGAAGTAGTCCAGAGCAGCTGAGAAGCGTTGCTGTAAAGTGTCGGGTGTGGCGCGTGCGATCAAGGTCAGTCTCCAAAACCGGTGAAAAGATACGTCTGCCCTTATCGACGTAGAAAGTGCAACAAACGATAATCAGGTGGATGTCAGTGGAGTTGAGCACCGGCTAAGAACTTACGAGAAAACATAAAATCGGGGGGCCGCCCACCCACCGGCAGGGTGGATACTCTCCCCACACCACAAAAAATGTCACTGTATTACACGGCCCACCCGTGTAGTCAATTGGGGATGATTTGCCCTGTTCGTTCGACTAACCTGCTCGACGCCAAGCTTGTTCGTCAGGTGCCGCATGGCCTGGGGGGTGCGTGCTGTGTCTTGATACGTTTGCTGACCATCTGCCCCGGTCTGGACCGCCTGCAATAATCATCATCACCCATGGTGAGAGCCAGTCAAGACCCGTGGATAGACATGAGCTGAAGAGGAGTAAAGGTTTCGGTTCAAGATGCCGATACAAAAACAGCCCCCACCAACTCACGCAAAGTGCCACTGCGCCCAGATCGAGACTGTCAGCCACTTCGAACTCGTCATCCTCCTCGTCATCGTCGTCGCTCTCGTCTTCTGGGAGACCAGACGCTGCAGCGATATCCTGGTCCGTGCCGCCATCTGTACCCAGAGTGGGCTCACTTCTCACGTCCCAGCTGGCAACACTCGTGTTCCCCGTGTTGTCCGGGATAGTAGCCATACTAGTCGTGAAGCCACGCTCCCTCCCACGCTCGGCAAGTTGTCGACGGGGCGTCAGTGAAGCCTCGCTTCGCGAAGGGCTAGACTCTGACCACTGACTCATGTCGTCTAAGCCTCCGTGCCCAAGCTCTGACAGCTCATCCACAGCTTCGTCGTGCCCATCGTAGTCGTGTTCAGTGTCTCCTTCCAGAACGCTTCCTTCCTCATCGTCAGGCCGAGCCTTCTCGTTCCACCTGTAAACAGGCAGGGAGGAAGAGAGGGATACTCAAGACAACTAGATAACATTTGCAAACCCAAGGCCCTGCTGTGCAGTGCGAATGCAAACCTTTGCGCCAACACTGGTGAGATACCTTCACTGGCTGACCGACAGCTGCACGTCTTACCGTACGGTGTCTTCCGGGTTGACAGAATCGTCCAGGATCACTACCGCTTCGCTGGCGGGCGTCATGGGAGGCGTTGCCTTGTCTTGAGCTTCGAGTTTGTTCATTAGGCGGGACATCTCTCGCTTTTTGAACTCTTCTTGCTTCCCCTTGAGCTTTTTCAGAGTCTGGTAGATGAGTGACGGCCAGAAGAAACAGCAGGGGCAATTGATGTGATGTATGCACGTGTCTAGCGTCCCCCGCAGCAAACATTTTGTGGCCACGCAATCAAGCATATGCATCATGGGTAAATGACCGGACGACGATGAAAAGGAGAGAAGCAGTCGTGGCGTGCGTACTCGAAGTTTGTCCCACTAACTGGGCCATTGACCACGTATCCCAAGCCACCGCACGGGGCTGTAGTTTCCTCGTAGTTTCTAATCACGTTCTTCCAAGGTGGGCATTACTGCGCGACATGTATGGGCCGAGAGGGTCCTCTTTCGCTTTCGTTTATGTACCCAACCGCTATCTTCGCTTCGGAGGGGGTCTGAAATGAATATGTCTGGTAAAAACGCGACATCAAGCATACTGCAAGCATACTGCAAGCATGTCAAAGGGTGAACGTCGCCTCTTTCCTGCTACGCCTTGGCCGCGCCCACACCCTGTCGTGGTTGAAGAAGGCGCGACAAAGCCACCATCCTATGCGGTGCGTCTTGGGGGGGGTATTGAACCGCGACGCCAAACTCCAACGATGTCGAAAGTTTGACATGATAAGCATGTGTATTATGCAGACATGCAGACCTACCTGCATGACCTCTCGCGCGTTTCTCTCGGCATCGACGATGGGAGACTGCTCGAGAAACTCCACCACAGATGCCCACCACTGCACCAATACAGCCAAGGTAACAAATAGACAGGGCAGGACATATCAATTAATACAAAGCCACGGCTGGGAGAAATCTCGTGTTGGTAAACGGACCCATCACCATCAATGTTAGTGTCGCTTGTATTACATGTGAGTTTCGATACGAAAACGTTGCAGTCGGGTTAGATAAGTTCCTACTGAAGACTAGAAGTGTGGGTGCATGAAACGGAAGCTCGATACAAGTATCAGACAGCGCTCTGCCGTACAGGTCGCAATGCCTACATACTTATACCTGCACACCCAAGCATTGTTGCTTTGGAATTGAGGGTGGACCATGCGTTGTCTGAAAATAAAAATGCTACAACCAGAAACGGGCGGGTGGTTTGGACGCAGTAGTCAAGCCCGGAGATTGGAAGAAGTTCAGCGAGAAATGAAAAACAGGCACCCATCAACCTAAACCAAATAAGTGATGTCTGCGATACCTGTGCCAGGAAACAATCTGGCCACGCTTGATCTAACAATACGTAGTGAGAGTAACGAGTAGGGACAAAGAGGAACAAGCGCATGCCCGATACCATGGGCTCTTGGATTATGAGTCGAACGAACCAGCATGTAACCATTACTGTACCTCATCGAGGAACTGTGTGAAGGCATTGCTCCCTGGCTGGAGCTTCGCAGAGGCGTTGACGGTCCGCCGAATGTCCTTTAGCATTTTCATTATTGAATCTGCGTAGAATGGAATCTTGGAGATCTCGTCCCGGTGCCTGTCAAAGCAACGGTGTTTGTTGGGTCCAATTCAAAGGTGTGCAATCAAACGTGTTGCATTCAGTTGTGGCCCCCACACACATGCCGTGACGTTGGAGTTTGACCGCCACAGGTGGCCTGCAGGAGGCTACGCATAAATAGGGCTAAGTTGACGGCAGTTGCGAAAGTGTCCGTTATTCTCCAAAAGAGCAACGAGAGCTACTCCCACTGTCATTAGCGACTGCAAGTACTGCGGTCTCAACTTGGGCAGTGCTAACCGATCCAACACATGCATACACCGAGCGCGACCTACATGAAGAGACGGCTGCACTTGTGGTCGAGACAAGGATGGTCAAACATGCTGCATTAAGATTTGAACGTATAGTCTAGACATGTCTGTCACGACAGCATAGCCGACGGTGGACACGATTTGTGTGATACTTCGTAGGGGGCTGAAGAAGACATACAGGTGCATCCAGGGAGACCGCGTATCCAGGGAGACCGCTTAAGGAACACCCACAGATTTCCCACAATTGCAGTAGTGGTTGAATACCACAGCATCGAGAAACTGCGCTGTGCTTCACCCACACCCACACCCACACATTCGCCACCGCCGAGACGCAGCCTTATCCACGGGACAGGGATCTAGACATCGTAATTCTGTATCCCAGTTCTGCAGGGGTAACTGTATAGTAATTGCCGTTACCTGATACCCGTCAACAACACGGAGCCAGATCCCAAACCCCGTCAACGCCCAAGGCTCATTTGGCATGTGTTCCCCTCTTGTCTCCTCTCCCAAACAATCCTACAAGACAAGCTACAGATAGATGCCTTGGCTTCGGTCGCGTTCAATGGCCGTCATGTGATGTGGGTCGCCTTGCTCAGATCACCTCACGTTAAGGGATATGCTTGCAATCGAAGTTGGCTCATTCCCACGCTGAAAGAGGGGGAGGCGCGGTGATCCTGTACCCATGAACGTTAGTTGAACACGATAGCGTTTGGATGCGACACCCCCCCGCTGTGCTTCCATTTGCTTCATCAACATCGCCACCCTACGTAGTCGAAGCGGTCTCCCATACAGCCAGAATGGCAATCGTACCTGCGGTACTGGTCTATCAGGCCATCCGTGCTCTCGCTCTCTCCAGGTATGGCTCCATTATCATTGGCCATCACGTTCTGCGGGGGAAATGTTGGATGTTGGATTCGGCATAGACGGCGTTCGTGAAAATGTTTCACTGAATTGAGTTGAGACTGGCTTGACGAGCACTTAGGATTAGATTTCCTAAAGACAACGCGAAACAACGCAGAAAAAAACACCAAGGCGTTGTCAACCAACTGAACGTTTAACGCAGTTCACCAAACGGGAAAGCTTCCTTTGCCTTTGCATAATTTGTCCTGTGCTCTGTTGTAAGGCCGAAAACAAGGTGGCTGGATCATTATCTTGGTGAACTCGGATAGGGAGCATGATTTTGGCGTCACTGGGGAAGCGTGTTCGTGGCGTTTCGTGTGTGCCCTCAAGTCTTCATATTTGTACAGCAGTAAGGCCGCGCAGCAGCAGTCCAAAAAAAAACATGGCTTCTTGTTTTGAGTTGACGGGCAGGAGACTCCATCGAGGGCATTGGGGTACGAGGATCCAAGACGCCTACAAGTACTCCGTTGGCTTGTGTACATGGTGCAACCACCTTGTAGAACTGGATCGCGTGTAGAGCGATAGTCTTTTTCTCGCTGCACTCGAATTTGAGGGCCCTGGCGCTCATCTCGCTAATTGCGTTGATGACGTTTTTCTTCGTTCTTCGCCACTCTCTTCGCTTCTCGTCGAAGTCCTGTTGTCCGGAGATGGATCGAATACAGCAGTAGACAAGGCCGCGCGGTGACTTCCATTGATATTAAGTTTTCTTTCGCAAACATATCTATGCATACAGCAGTACAGCAGCAGTAATCTGCTGCGACTGGTATGGATGTATGGATCTCTCGAGGGTTCGGGGTACGGGTACGGGGGCACCGGCGCAACGAATAAGTGGATCCGCGGGGAAATTTATGTCTGCTTTCTCTGCTTCGGGTACTCGAATACATCGGATGAGCCTTCACCGCGGGAGCCAAGAAACGTCAGCTACACTATACTGTGCATACGTGCATATGCTTACGCGTGTGCATATGTATCTACATACATTCGACGACCCCCTGGCGATGCCAAGCAAGGCGAGGTTCTGTGGATTTGTGGAAGACATCCATCCGTTCGGCCTACGCAAGGTGATACAAACAAAGCTTCTACGGATGTACCCGCTTGCCTGTTTGAGCACCCTCGTGCAGCTGACCCGACGGTTGAGCTCCGATTCTTCTTTCGTACAGAGAATCTCCAGGTACGCGGTGCAGTCAGCCTCAAAACCGCTCTCCGAGTTGATGCCCCTCACGAGTCCGTCCACCTCACGCATGTACCGCACGAGCGACCGAACCTGCTTGAGCTTGAAATCCTGAGGCAGGGCGCTACCTTCGATCTCTGCTATGCACTGCTGCATGGTGCCTCTCGTTCCTCCCACGCGCATCATGGCTAGCCTCGCACACGGCCCCCTGTGGGTGCGTGGTCTTGTGTGTGCAGTGTGAAGAGGAAGTGGCCGTTGGAAAATAGCAGATAGCAGAGGGTTGCTTCGGCCACGGAGCCCCCTATCCACATACCCCGTACGCCTCAGCCGTGTGCCCCCCCAGGTAAACATGACAACTGCGGATAGTGCTCTAAAGCTGGACCCCAGCTTTACTAGCATGCACATCAGGATTTCTTATGCACGGGCAGGTGAATTGGTACAGTGTCAGATTGGTAGCTTGGCTAGCAATCCGGAGGCCAGTTGTGTATTTTGAACCTGAAATAGAATACAGAGGATATTTTTTGAACCTATATCCGCATGAACAAGTAGATCACAGCCCAAGCAAGTGCTGTTTGTTCTCTTTGCTTTGAAATACATTTGGAATGTTCACCACCGCCAGATGAACACTACTACACTGGTGTTTGTATTGTTGAAGTGATTTCTTGTGGGATACGTCCGGCTGGTATTTCTGCCACGGCCTCCATCATCATCAGTGCGGAACATATCTCTCTACATATCCGTTCAGCCATCTCTGTCCTGCCCTTCTCTTCAGCTGTACTCGTGCCTCCGATCATTCGAAGTTTCCCCCCCCGCCCCCATGTTCCATTCCCCCCCTGATCAGCTGTCCTTTTTGATGCAAAGAAATCACACCACACAACACAGTCAACGGATGGATATCGACACGTTCCTATCGTAATACGTCACGTATTGGTGGCCGTACTAAGTGTCAAAGCAGCGTTGCCATGGAAATTCTTAAATTGTGAATCCCTTCAGACCTACTTCTACGTCTGCATATGCATAGTACCTCATATTCTGCAAGGCGCCAAACTAAAGCCCTTGCGGAATCAAGACATAAAGAGGAAGACATGACAAACACTTTTCAAGCATTGAATGCCTGCGCTAATATGACAAACGGACTGCATTATTAGTACCCATACTTCAAACATCACGCGTAGCCTGCCATATTCCCACCAGAGAGCCGGTTCGATGACGCCAATATGATGACCATGCTGCTGGAGTGCTGGGTGTCTAAGGTCCTTGTACTCCGTTTTGGAAGAACATGCCATCGTATATCGTAGCAAGCAGCAGATCCACAAACTCTCACTCGATACGTATTTCCCTGAACGATACGTTGTGAAGACACTTTTTGTCAATGCCACCTACAGCAGCACAGTGCCGGCCCGCACTTAAGAACCTACTATATTGGGCGAGGCTCAGTTCTTATTGGCTGCCCCGACCCGAGCACCAGTTCTTATTTGCCAAGTTCTTATTTCGTCGTCCATTCTTCTCCAGAACGGGGCGTTCTTGTTCTTACAGTATTTTAACATAATTTGCTATATTGTCGGCTGTCAACCATGAGCAACACTAGTACTGCTGTCGATACAAGAAAATACCAAGGCATGGAGCAGCAACTGTCAACCTTCTTGGTCCACAAGGGTGACGTTGGTCCTGCGTGCCCTTCCCGATCTACTAATGCTCTCAAGCAAAACCCAGGAACCTACAGCCGTATCCGAAGCTCCGCTGTACTTGTCTAAGGGCAACTTCATCTTGCGCGTACTCTGGTCTAGCTCCAGCTGCACACAGTAGTCGTACAGGTGGCGAGTGTCCTTCTGAGATTGTTGAGTGATCAGCCCTCCAAACCACCCCATGCCCAGCCTAACGAGCACTCCACGCCGCAAAAGCAATCTGTCAAGAGCAACGGGTTAAGCTTCTTGAATACGAAAGCCTGCCGGGATCTCCATTCCCTGTATCTCATCCTCCGGGTCTTGTGGGTCCATGCTGTCGTCGTCGTCCTTAAGAGCTAGCTCGTCGGTCTGGGGTTGAGAGATGTCTGCTAACGAGGCAACGGGAGACACAAGAAGTTAGGGTGTCACGTCGCCAAACCCAACCTGAACTTATCATAATTTGAGTGCAGCCGTGCGCGGAAACAAGCTAACGTCAACATGAAGGACATCGTCATCAACAAAAAGAAGGTGAAGAGTTGGTTTTGTGCAAAACAAACTTACCGCCGTCGTCTTCATCGCTGGAGTCAACGCCCTCCATGAGCGTCTCACGTCCTCCATCGCCCTCCTCCGCCCGCCCCTCAGGCTCATCGTTGCCGTTCTCCGAACCTTGTTCGCCGTCGCTACTGTCTTCATCGTAAGCGAAGGTATACGGCTTGTCCAAACCCTCCAAGGTGATTCGATCATCGCCCGAGCCGTCCACGGTCATGACCATCCCGCACTTCTTGAAAAGACGGTATCGTTACGCCTGTTGGCTGTTGAGTCTTGCCATGGCCGCTCCCATCCACTGAGTGATCAGGACGCGCCGATCAGAAGCTGTCAGCGACGCGGTTTCCCACCTCTCGAGGTTGTCCGACTGCTCGAGCCATATGTCCATCTGCCTCCCGACTTCCACCTTGAGAAATCGTCCGGCTTCTGCATGAACTGGCTGCACCTCGTCCGTGCACTCCGAAGGGCCATACCAGGCGAGAGTGTTGCAGTGCTTCGCAAGATACTCCTTGAACTCGTCCGTGGTCTGCGCGTGCAAGTTGTCCATGATAAAAATAGACCTCGCCTTGGGGAGCTCACCCCGCCCGCGCATCACGCTTTCTCGGGGGCACCCAGGGGCACGACGCGTGCGTTCAATGCCCACCCTCCCCCTCTATAAAAATACAAAGGTTGATATGTGGGGTATGTTCCCAAATCCAATACTCTGTACTCTGGGATCACTCCCCCCTCCTCCCTCCCTCCCCCTGCGAGTATTATTATCTGGCAGCCGCTGCATTGCTGTCGTTCTTATTTGTAGCAGCAGTTTTGCACCTCAGGTGTGTGTTCTTGTTCCTAACAGGGCGTGCGGCTGAGCACGTGTTCTTATTGGTAAATCCTTAAGTTTTGTATTTTTTGAGCATCAAATTCCTAAGTGCCATATTCTTAAGTGCGGGCCGGCACTGTAGACGTTTATTTGATACCCTTTACTACAATTGAATCTCCGTGTCTCCTTATCGTTTTCACAGGGTTCAGGGAAGAAAGCCAACAATTCGATGGCATCAACTGCCGGGCCTAAGAACTTGTGCTTGACCATGCACCAACCCTGGGCGTCGCTACTGGTTGCCGGTATAAAGCGCGTCGAGGGACGAAGCTGGTCAACCGAGCACAGAGGAATCCTGTGGGTTCATGCAGCAGCGAAGGAGCCAAACCCTGCGGAGGTGAGCATGGTAAAAGGCGTGCAGGCCCGCCAAAGAACGGATACATGCGGAATGCTTGTTGACGAACTAACAATACGGGGTCAACACTCTCGAAATGGCTCTCCCTGCTGGCGCTTGGTGTGCCTATTTCATCTGAATTGTATTCGTTTGCACACCCTACTCTACATGTACGGTGTACGCGGAATATTTGAACTCGGAATCTACAATACTGTGATTCTTTCCCCCAAACGTTATTGATTATAATAAAAAAGTGTAGGTTCGCGCGGTGGAGGACCAATATCGGTCAATTTATGCTGCTGACGGTAACTCAGACAAGCTGTGTCTACCGACATCATATCCAACTTCTTGTCTCCTCGGTTGCGTGGACATCGTGGGCTGCCTGCCTCAGGTATGTATGTGTGTTTATTTGTGCCCATATTTTTACGTTCCACGTAAGGGCGCGCTCTCCGAGGGATCTCTTATGCCTCTCGGGTGCGGTGAGTTCTTCGAAGGAAGCCAGTCGTTTCGTTTGCATACACCTACCTGTTTTGACTCATACATTGCCGGTTTTGTGTGTCGGTGGCCCGTGCATGGCAGGCGGAATTCCAAGCAGCAGAGGACATCCCCCTGGGTCCAAAGCTTGAGAGTCAGTCAGAATTCGTTTTTCTCTGTCAAGGTAAGGTGCGTGTTTTGCTCGACAACGTTACATCGCAACCAATACTACTGGTGTCGGCGCTCCCTAGCAATGCTGCTCTTGCTGAGAATAGAGGTTGTGGCTGCAGGTAAACGTTGGCGTACACCTTGATGCACAAGACAGGATATCTAGATATCACCGCAGCAAGGCAGCCTGACATGATGTGCTCTCCTGCTGTGGTCCCTCGCGTACCCCTGTGCCTCTCAGATCCAAGGCAGCTTGTTCTACCATTCAGCTTATCAGGACAACACAAATTGTGGAGGCTGGACAAGCCCACCAGGGAGGCGGCCGAAGCGGGGTTGGGACCTATTGTTCACGGACCGTCTCCAGCCGTCTTCCGTTCTTGCTAGAAGATGATTGAAGCGCAGTGGAGTACCCGAATACATCGATCTCGATTGCTTGGTTCCATCGAGTAGCTTGCGTCTTGGTCGACGGTCCCGAACATTCCGGATCATTTGCCAGCGCTGCAACGCGAGGAAGGCGCCCCTTTTTCGTTCTTTGAGGGTGGCTTGAGCTGTTGTTGCTGCGATTCTTACTCCGAGAGTTGCGGCTGTGTTTCTCCTGCTACTATATTTGCTGCCTTCGCAAAAACCTTCGCCTTGGAATTTCGATTATAAGTAGGTTTGGTCTGATCCCTGGACGGGAGTCAACTTCCTTCTCGTGGGTCTCGTAGCTCAGACACTATACTGTCTGCCTAGTAGTAGTTGGGGCCCTCCGTGTTGCCTGACCGCCCACATCTTGGATTTTTGGCGTGAAGGGCTGTCTGCCTGGTTCACGATGAACCCGACAGAGAGGACGGGCGTTTTGAAAGGTGTGAAAGGTGAAGTGTACTGCAGGATGTGCGCGGTTGAATCATAGAGCCCAGGCCAAACCTCCAGGACGTTACACGAAAGGTGTGAAAGGTGAAGTGTACTACAGGATGTGCGCGGTTGAATCATAGAGCCCAGGCCAAACCTCCAGGACGTTAGAACGGGGTTGACCTGTGCGGGCGAGACGCGAAAGCGACGATACCAGGCTTCAGGGATGCGAAGATTCGCAGCTCCTTTACATACCGTATCGTACAATTACCTTGAGTGTGGCCAAGGTCCGAGTTGTAGCGATCGTCTTGACGATTTTTCGGGGTATGTGTGGGCTACCCCATCCGGCGTACTACCTGTGTCAGTTTGCTTCATGTGTCTCATGCTTTGCACGATATTCCTTCGCGTCAGATTGCGACAACGGTCGGTAGTTGGTTTGCTTGCCTTGGACACTGCGAAAGCGAACATCCTGGATATAATTCAGAACGATCGTGGAAGTGACCACCACCACCACCACCACCACCACCACCACCACAATAACAGCAGCAGAAACCGTTGCCCCCAGTCATTCAGGGTCGGCAAGGAACATACGCTTTGCTTCATGAGCGAGATGGGCAAGGAAAGCGAAGAACGGCATGCTCCGTTGTGAGAGGTGGCCACATAGCACATGAGCAAAGTAGAGATGTACTTGGTTCAGTCCAAAGGACGTGCCCGATTGGTTCACCGTTCCACAGGAGGCGAACACGCACTCGATATGGAAATGCGGAAATGCATCAAAATGGAATATATTCCAATGATTTGATTTTGGAACAAACATGAAACGGCACCGGAAACATGTGAACAACCCCAGCTGACATACAGAAAAATGAAAACAATCTGAAAGCGTTCAGGTCCATGCAACAATGGACAAACCAAACCCGATAGCTTTGAGGGGGCAACTTACATCGACTGTTCGCTTGCGCGTGGGCAAAACGAGACAGGAGCAAGAGGGAAATCAATCGTGGCAAGGGATTCACTCGACCCACCGACTCTGAAGGCCTGCAATGAGCTTGTCCTACACAGCTTATGCGCTCGCAAAGAGGGTTGTGGATGAACCACAAAAATCGTGCCATACGTAAGGCTGTAAAGCACCTATCATGCCTTCGTTGAACGTCACATGCCGTCTACACCATGTCTACCTGCGGCATACTTGCAGAATATTCTCTCTTTGGCTCGATCAACATGCAACAGCATACACTCCCACTCGGACCGTCGGTCTGAAGGAGCAGCTAAAGGCCGACCGGTTCTAAAAGCAATTCAAGAACAAGAACATAAAACAAATCAAAAGGCAAACCAACACGAAGACACGTTATCAGGCTTTTCGCAGAGACGAGCCCAAGGGTATCGTCATTGAGGCTTTTGCAGAAAGGGGCGAGCCCAGGATAGACAGATATATATATATATATACTGCTGAACCTGTGCCCGATAAATCTATGAGTTCTGTCACAAGTGTACAAACCCTACGCCAACACTTGGTGAGTACTGTAACACTTCCGAAACACTACCTCACAGTTGTGAGTTGCGTCAGATTTCCAGACCCTGCATGGATTAGCAGTGAATCCGGTTAACCAGGCGAAACAAGACCCGAGGTAAGGATCCAACAAACAAAGTAAGATATTATACCGGAAAACAGGGTAAAATACCCGGAAAATGAGGGTTAGCACCGGGATACTATACTTTGTAAAATAAAGTGAGGTTCGGGTACGGGTACGGGTACGAGTACCGTATGCACTTGTGAACACACCCGAAATTTTCTGAGAATTCCGTTCGGCATGCCCGATTTTTTCTGTGGAAGTCAACAGCCGCTTCTAAAACCCTACCCAGACCACACAAGTCCTACAGTATGCACCCTTTTGCAAAATTCCAACGGTACATAAAAGGTAGCTACAATACTTTGTCAACCGACCGGCCGAAAGGCCCAACAAAATATCCATACTGCCTGATTTCAACCCGGTGGTGTTGCTCAAGGCCGTGTTGGCTCAAGGCCGTGTTACACTCGATGTAGTGAGCTTTCGCCAGCGTTTGTGTGGACATGGTTGAACGTCACCACAATCTCGCCGGCTGTCACCTTCCTTGCCCGGCGCCGCGTGTATCACTTGTAGTATCTGAAATAATAGAGGCAGGCATTTGAAAAAGGTTAACTTCTGTAACGTAGATGACGGGTGAGAAGTTATCGTGACGTATACAAGCGCGAAGGCGGCAGATGCAATACCACGGACGCAGTTCCTGTCAAACGGTTTGAAATTGCGGACAGCTTCATTTAGTTCGGACACATGTGTCGCAATCTTTCACCCTGCCCGAATTCGTGTGGTCTCTACTGTAGCCGAGGAGTCCACTCTCGGATCGCTGGAACGTGTCACGGAATCAAACCTACTGTACTCCTGTTAAAGAAAGTACACAAAATGTCTCGGTTGCTCGTTTCCTAAATATTCGCTGCCACCAACCTTGGCGCAGGGCGTGTGCCCCATGGCTGCTCGTTGTGTTTTCCCGCACACGCACCAAACGAGCCGGCAGTATTCGTTGGTGGCGTATTGATGTATGCGCGCGGTTGAACAGAAGAACGATGGTGAGGCGGGGGAAGGATGAGATACAAACAACAAACGTTGATACCGTCGGGTATGGCAGGAACTACTGTGAGCTGTGAGACGGGGACACGTAGACCTGAAACGCCTCGCGCTGCTTCACCAGTCGAACCTCAACACAGCCACTTGTTCGTTTCTCGTCCAACTTGGTCATTGGGTCATGAAGCTCAGTATGCGCCTTCCCAAGAACAGTGTTTCTTAGGACCACGAAGTAAGGCGATGCTATGAGATGGTGCTTACAAACGGAATTTAACCTTGATCATCTACAACGATAGCAGCAGCTGGTGGATTCGGTTATTTCCTGGGAGTGAACAATTTGCAATTTTGTAGTACAAGGCCATGTATTCGCGAGTGCAAAGTACGAGGGACTGCTGAAAACCAAACCTCGCGTTCAAAAACGAAGGCAAGCACCGTACTGGGAAGGTGGAAAACCAACACCAGAAAGACCCTGCGGTACAATATCTTCCTCCGGTGTGAACTCGGATAATTATTAAATTCGTACATATACCGAAAGGTGTAAAATGACGCAGAAAAGACGGCACGATATTACACACGGCACGGTGATGGGAAGTAAAAAATATGCGACGCACCTCGAATACTGGGATCGGAGCTGGGGCGCTTGGATCAGCCGGGTCTGCATTTTCGGCTGGCCCTGTCCCGTTCGTTTTCGCGCCTCTTTTTCTTCTCTTGAGCAACAGTGCTCCGATAATAACGATCGCGGCCACCCCCACTCCGGAAACTACACTCCCGACAACAATAGCCATGGTCCTGCCAGTGCTGCCATCTGAACCTTCGCTATCGACGGATTCAACCGACGTGGCGATCTCGCATGATCCGGTACATGTTAGCGCCTCGAAATCGAAACTGATTGCTGGAGTGTAGCTACCTTCCCCCTCCAAGTCACCTGTCAAGGTTTGAAACACGTGTCAACTTGGTGCTTAACGTTCACCGGAGACATTTCAACGTTGGCGGAACACGTCATAAACGCAAAGAGTAATTAGCGGTTGACGCTGAGCGGCAACTGATCGACTTTCCTGTGAGCACAGTTGTGGGGCGCACAACATGTGCATGCCGTATTGTCTTCCCAGCTTCAAAACATCAGCATGTCGTGTCTCTACTTCGAGAGGAAAACAAGGGCCATGAAACAGCGCAAATTCGGCACCATTAACGAGATCGCCCCGCACGCGCATGCAACAGCAGAACTAGCCTCGAACAAACCGATGGCGTATCTGAGCCTTGGGGGGGGGTGTACTCATAGTCGTGCATGCCGTAGTCGTTAGACCATTGACCTCGCATCCCTACAAAGCCGGGACGGAGCACGCCGGGTTCTCACCGGACCAGGCTCTCACATCACCAAGCGCGAAGCGCCGNGCGCTGCATCCTGCTAAGAGTGTTAAGCATCTTGTGCTTACTTCCTTGCATACGGATGACAGCTGCGTATGACTTGATATATTTTCTGGTGCTTCACTTCCAGAGACAGTTGCAAGCACTGTGCAACTGCCTTGAGGGTGCTTGACCATTTTAACACAACGTGGTGCGATCATCCCCCTTGCGTGGAGTGAGGGTTCTCCACCCCGCACAACATGATCTACTCGACCACCATTGTGGTTACCGCCCAAAAAAAAACAGAGGTAAACAAAAAAACGGTAACCTGGTTGCCGAGTTCACGAAGTGAATTGGCTTGTGTTACAACGTCGTTGCCAAGCGACGAAAGCCCAACCCCGATTGCAAACACCGAGGGGGGGGTGGTGGGGCGTCAAAAATCATCACAAAGACGCAAGTCGAAAGATAATATAATATCTACTTGACAGTCTTAACAGGATAAATAATTACTCACAATACCAAGAGGTCACAGGTATCTCAGTGGGGTCTTCCACATCATCGCTACCGATGCATTTGATTTCGTCGGGAAGGCCGAAACCGGCCACGAGTACGACCCAGTTGCCTTGTTTATTGGAGCCCTGCGCCTCCTGCGGATACAAACCAAAGCAGAATGGACGAGGAGGTCACGGCAGTGGTCCTGTACAACGATTGGAACGCATCTACATAGTACCAACAGGGAAGGAAGGCGTTAGACATAATGGATAAATGCCACCAACAAAGCGTGCAGCACATATGGCGTGTTTGTGCGAAAAACAATCGCGAGTTTTCGACCTCAACGCAGCACGCACGTGAGGGGGGAATTCGCCACGAGTTGTCGTCGGTCCCAGATCGAACATCATTCTGCCAAAAGTCAGGAATAGTTGAAACGGCCTGGCTTTGAGGAAACTAGCGAAAACGTCCCTGCGAGAGACCTTGCCGACACGACATCTGAAGGATATGAGTGCTGGCGAGCATCGCGCTGTATAGTACTGAATAGCAGCCAGCGGATTCGCTATCTAGACCCGTCCACCGAGCAGCGTTTGCAAGAAGCTAGGGGGGTTGTTATTCTCTACTACGCAAAGATGGCAGGGACACCAACCACACCTGCCATTCAATGATGGCCGTCTCGTCGAGTTTGACCCATCTTCCCCTAGCATTGGAACTCGTCCCGCGGGCATAGCAGCCGCTCATGTCTTGCATATCATTCGAAGCAAGCGTGAGGTTACATGCCGGTGCGGTCGGCGCAACGGTTCCACCAACAATAGGCGCCGGTGTCATCTGCCGTGCAGCAGACAAACGTCGATAGGATATAGCTGATGTGAGTCCTAGTCTATCCATGGCAAGTCATGCGAGCCTCCGAGTAGCCCCGTGCTACAAGAGACACGAGGGTCAAGGTGTGCGTTTTCCTGCAACCTACATTGTATTGTACCGAAGGAACACCCGTGCTAAAAAAATATAGACAGCAGGATCGCGACAACAGGCAAACCAATTTCACCTCCATGGAACGCCATGACTCCTACGCAAACGTTGCACCCTTGGCCAGCATAATTTGCTCGTTACGAGAACATGTAATATACATAGTTCATTACCACATGAACAGTAAGCTGGTCTCACTTGGTTCGAATTTGCGCCTCCTGAGATAGGAACTGGCGTTGGATCCACTGCAATAATTACAGCTGGATTCGGCGTGGGTACATAGCCGTCAGCGGCAACAGGAGCAGGAGTGTGGGATATGACACCAATTGTTGGTTCTGGGGTCGTCGGTGCTGGCGTCGGTGCTGGCGTCGGTGCTGGCGTTGAGATGGTTGTAGGCATACCGGCGCACCCACAGGTGACAGCTAAGTCGCCGCTTTCGGGAACTGAAGTGACTCCATCGCCATCAGTGTCACCTTCGGTGCATGGAAGCAATACAGCGGTAGTGAAAAGAGAGCAAGAGAGCGATCGGGTTCGAGGAAAAGCTCGAGCTACGTTGATCGTAGTTTCAGACAAGTGATAGCACTTCCTAAAAATGTACTTGAGCGTGTTCGTGTATTCGAGGCGAGTTTCCACCCACGTCGTACCAACACTTCGTAATATACCCGAGCAAAAATGCTGCGTAAACATGGTAG
This sequence comes from Ectocarpus sp. CCAP 1310/34, assembly GCA_902602495.3. Taxonomy (NCBI): domain Eukaryota; class Phaeophyceae; order Ectocarpales; family Ectocarpaceae; genus Ectocarpus; species Ectocarpus sp. CCAP 1310/34. The sequence continues at coordinate 38,177 of CACKRE030000010.1, read as the reverse complement.
TCTACCAGGTCTGGAGCAGACCAGTCTCCTCCAATTTAATGCGAAATTGTCTGAAATGTATTGATTGTTCCGAAGTTGAGCACGCGTCTCGCCACACGATTACCAGCGAGTGACTGGATTAGGATGGCTCGATCAAGTACACGTACATGCCCATTGTATCTCCTGCGCGGGGTCTTCCGTTTCCCAGAACGCCGAAGTCCCTGTGCACACCAGGTTGACTACTTCCAGCCCAGAGCTGTAGCCATCAGACCAAGTATTTTGGGGGAGAGCAGTCACCGTACCAATAACCCAAACCGGATCGACAAGTGGGCCATTTTGCTGTTTTGGAGTTGCGGAGAGAGGGGCGAAAGAAATGGCAAAAACGCAAGCGTTCCAAGCGGCGTGAGTGATCACGAAGCTCCTGGAAGACATAGATCAATGACTCCAGAGGAACGTATTGAAAAAGGCAAAATACAATATGTTAGTACGACCGACCGTAGACTACAGAGGACATTCACTTGATTTTGATTTTTTTTTTTTGGTCTTCACTTCAAATCAGCGCTCACGGCACTAGTGCCGTTTACTCCAACCCGTGGTAACACACAAGAGGGCTGCGGTGCTTTGCCTTCGATTTTTGATGCGAGAAGAGTTCAGCACTCTCTTCCCTCTGTGTACACACGACCTAGCACTATCCACTAGGCCAGGAGCGGAAGCGAGAGAAAAACTCACTTTGCAAGAAAAGCTCGCTTACGCCGGCATTCCAACCTCTGACCTGACCTCTAGAGGGTTTCGAGGATACCAACTAGACCACCGGGGCTTGGTCGGTACTGAAGGAAAGAGGCCTCCTCGAGACTCGCGAAAACACCTCGGAATCGGGGATTGCACGTGGTGTTGCCTCAAATTGTCCACGTACGCACCATTACAGAAAGTCCATATCTGGTTCTACGCAGGGGGCACCACGGTAGACCACACCAGTAGAGTGCTCGCCTTACGGAGTAAATATTGCTGAAATACACGTGAAAGACTCGATGTTCCTATAGGTAAGTAGAAAGATAAACGCCCTGCGGGTGAAAAATAATATTTCACTCTTTGACTGCTCGAATATACCTACAAGCAGATCTCAAGTGGTGAGTGATGATCTCCATGGGGTTGTTACCGGTGGTTCGCTCCAGAGCGATATTGGCAGCCTCTCTGTGTATTGTATCTGAATGATAGCGGAGGAGAGCGGCGTACAAGAGTAAGGCTACGAACTACTGTACATACCCTTGACGAAGATTGCCCACGGGGTATCTTTATCTTCGATGACGCAACACGCTGCCGCCCTACAGCAGTAGTTTCGTCATACATGCAACATCTCTCTACGATTGACGATTGGAATGGAGTAGTAGCTCACCAGATCTGCCAATATGGCTTTCGTTCCAAACTCAGCCACATCCCTTCCGTCGATCGTCCAAACCTTCGTCTCGTACAGCCCAGCGTACGGACTCTCCTGGTAACATCCCGAAAAGGTAAAAGCGGTTGTTTCGATGGTGAGAGCAGATTGAGTACACAGGGCACCAGTCGCCATCGGTGAGAGGAGAGCGACTAATACTGGTGTCCATGCCTTCCCCATTTGATCCATCCAGGAGAGTTGGTGGTTGGTGTGACGCCAGCCGCCGCCGTCAGCAACTCTGGCGCGGCAATTCCGTGGCGAGTGCGACTAGTTGGCGCAATTGGACGAGTGGAATTGACGAAGAAGCAGGAAGCGCGGGGCGCACCCAGAACAACAGCAGAGCAGTGAGACGAACAGCTGTACCCTATTAATATATTGATCACCCAGTCGAGGGTCTGGAGCGCAGGACACGCAGATGATATCATGCAGACCACCACCACCACCTGTGGTAGGAATATACGAACACCCAACTATTTTACCATGCATACGCTGATTATATTTTGTTTTCTTGTATTTTATCGCTCTGCTGACCCTTGGGGTCCATTTTATTTTGGTATACCTTTTCTAGGTACGTTAGCCTGTGACCACGGAAATTGGCCGAGTCAAGTGATGGATTAGTACGGAGAGATTGAGACAGAAGGAGGTACTGGATAGAGAGACCGGGATGGTTTTTAATGTGAAGACAACAACAACAACAACAACAATACGCTGAGATCTACTGGATCTAACGGACCTCCAGGGCGCGTGCGTGCACAGATAGATATGATATGTACCACCCGTTTCACGTTTCCGCCCACGACAGCACCTGCCGAACGATGTAGAGAGGCGAGTAGTGATTATCAAGCAGGCAAGAAGACCGCAAGAAGTCGCCGCGCGGGAGTCTCCTGCTCCGACCGTGATGGGTGTGTGGCAAGGCTCATTATGTGACAAACAAGTGACATGAGCTTGGATAAAATAGATTCGCCGAAAAAATATTCGAATTTTTTTTTTTCTGAAACCAACGTGCCTGCGATCATGACTCTGTCTCTCTGCCTCTCCGTCTCTGCTCCTCTGTCTTTTCCTATCTTTGTGTGTGTGTGTTCGTGCGTCTCTCTGCACTGTTGTCTTTCCCTCAACTCTGACGGGTGTTTGTTATTCCTCCGGGCTCTGGCCCAAGAAACAATGACGGACGTACAAGTACCATTTTTTTTGCCGTTTCTGCCAATCTCTCGGGGTCTCGGGGTAACTACACAAGTCGTTTAGTTTTTTCCGGGATATGGGGATGTTGCATCGTGGTTGCATCCCTGTCCGTAGACTGACAATTGGGGTATGTTCCTTTCAGCCTAGGAGAGCTGGTTTACATACCTAGTGTAGTTCGTTTATAGCAACCACGCCCCCATATGCATACTAACTTTGGACCGTGCGTCACCTGCTGATGTTCGACTGCAACACAGCAGCACAGGGCACAGCAGTGCTGTTTCTTCATTTATACAAAAAAATAAAAAAATGAAAAGGCTTAATTCCGCCGCATTGCTGCTGTCGCACCAACCCGCCGGCAGTGCCTGTGCGCCTGTGCCTTGTGCACCCACAGTAGATAATACGCAGTCGCAGGTATTTTAGGGGAGACTGTTCGGGTATGATGAGACCAAGTGCATTGATCTTGTACGTGGCATTAGGGGTCAGCTTCCCGCTAAAAGGCTGTGCTCGCGGATTTGGGCGAAGACTGCTGATGCAAGGCCGCACGGCTGCGGACGAGTGGGAAGCGTCAACTAGGCAAGGAATTCTGGAGAGCGCGACGATTGAGGCGGGGCGTGAGAGCCAAGAGTCCCACCCTTTGAGAACCCAAGACTGGACGCTTCAGGCAAGTACTTTCATTCAAGCAAGCGTGGTGCAAAAGGTGCTGATGAATGAAGTCTACAGGTTGCTTGCGATACGATGCAGCAGTTGGGTTCTTCATCCGAAACAACACTGCTGCACTACACACTACCTACACCGATGCGGCGTTGCTGCTACTGCTGTAGCACGCACTTTTCGGGTCCAGAGAGACCCCCCCGCCTCTGTTATAACCAACATCGTGTGTCTACAAGCGCGCTGTCTTTTTTTAGACACGTAGGACCATTCTGCGTGTTGGTCTAGTTGTATGCAACTTACAGTCCGGCTTGTTGAGAGCGTAACGAACGGGCACCAAAGGGTTTAAAATTTTTGAAAGCCCAAGATTCAGTCACGTAAGTCGACGTGTGGATCGAGTCACAAACCTCATGGATCGGGCTGTTAAGTGAGTGTGTGTGATGTTTTTTCAACATCGATCGCGCTAACCGACTGACCAACGAAAAAACGTCAGTCTCGGTGCGGCTGAAAACAAAAACGCTTCTAATTGCCATGAATGGGACGACATAGGGGAGGCTGAACTCTTCTCGGTATTATAGTAACAACAGAAGAAAATTGCAGATGTCTACCAAAGCTGCCAAATTGCGCTCGAGTTCGTTTTGGAGTGCTTTCACCAATATCCTCCTTGCTTTCACCACCATGACTCTCATCGCCTTTACTACACGCCATTTTGCGACAATCTTCTCTAGCCCTGCGTCGCTTGTTGTGAGGAAGATCATCTGGCTCGAAGCTTGTTCTCTTCCACTCCATGCTTCCCTCCTCCATCGCTGTCTGTTCGTTCCCTTGTCCTCCCGTTCCCTTTCCACCTCCTTCGTCGGTCCCAAATGAATTCCTCATTCCACCATCGTCGTCTTTGTCCACAGTAGTAAAGTCACAACCTATTGACTTTGGCGGAATTGGTCAATCCGTAACACATAGCGTTAACACGTCGCGAGTTCGAACTGACAGCTAGCGAGCTAGCTCAAAGGTGAACTGCCTCCGAATCCCATTTGTGTGAGAAGTCTTCAGACCCATCGTCAAAATCTCGCTCGCAGAAGTCTTTGTGGGCAGGATGGGTGGCGGTGGCTACGACTATCCAATTTGTGTCACCATACATCGAAAAGCAGCACTGCCGGACTGTTCAACCGGACAGCCCACGGAAGTTCTCAGGCACATCTATGTAGACGGGTTGAAAGTTCCCGCAGAGTGGTTTGCCTGATGACTTGCTGCTCTATCTTCGAGAGCGGACCCTGGTGTTTGAATCGATTTTTCGATGCTTGCCACTTGCAGATGGGTTACGATGGTGACAGACATCTACGAGGACAGACTTGGTGAAGAGATCCTCTTCTTTATCTCTGCGCGTAATCCTGCGGGGTTATCCATCTTGTAGAGCCTTATTCCCCTACCAGTACCAGTGGTAACAGGGGAAGAATCCTCGACTGCGATTGTCATGCGGCACTGGCGTAGTGTCTTGAGGAGTGCTCGAACCATGCTGTTAGGGAGGGAGGTTGAGGCGCCGGTCTTCGTGCAGACGAGGGAGTGGGCTCGGCTCAAACGTTCCTTGCATGGTGACATGCACCCGCACCGCAAAGTCTTCCTGTGTCGCAGTCAGTTCGATCGTGACTCCTCAGCACGACCGACTGAATACACATCAGGCGGCATTGTTTGATCCGCTGACAGCCCTTACGTTGTCAGCCACGATAAAAATCCCTTGCCTTTCGTTTTCTCCACGCAGATTAATGCCCTTTTGCCCGACGTTTCCTTGCATGCGACCTTATGCAAGTCTGTGTCGACCGTACGACGCACTGCCGCATGAAACGGTTTGGACAGGACTGCTTGCGCTCCGAAAACTTGATTATGCTGACCCAAAGAGTTGCGACCGCATGTAGACGGCGGTGTTTGCCGTTTTCTCGTCAAGGTTGTTGCCGCCATTATCTCTCCGTACCTTGCCGGCGTCCATGAGAGAGAACTCCTGTGAGCATTGGAGTACTCCTGTGAGCATTGGAGTCAAATCATCACATGTAGCCAGTTTTGTCAAAGACTGGCCAACAGTTATTTCACGCTTGTCTTTGTTAGTGATCTCCTCTTGCTTCCTCAGCGACTCAATCAGCGCTAATCCTGTTGGTAGCTGTGCAAATCGGCGGAGACATGTCTCAACGGTGGATCCGGTCGATGCTTGGACTGACTTGGAGAAAACGAGCGTTTGCCCTGCCACAGGAGCCGATTCTCGAATGAGGACATTGCTCGTACTTCCGAGTCCTCCTTCACGTATGGGCAAGTGCACCTGTACCCGAGCCGTGCCTTTCAAGAAATGGACCACAAGCTTCTCCGGGTCTGCGCGAACCTTTCCTGCGGTTGGGGTTCCCACGGTGTCTTGTCATTTTTGCCGAGGACGATCGTGCTCATTGCCCATATGATCATGTGGTCATGTTCTCTTGCGGCAGTGTTGATGATGGAAGGCGCATACATTCGTTCTCAGCAGATGGAACAAACGTGGCACGCCAGAAAAACGCAGCAGCTGATAACTGGCTTGAGGGTCAAGTGTCGTAAGGCGGCGTCTCAACTCCGCAGCTGAAAATCCTGCGTCCGTACTGGGACTCCGACTCTTGCCATGCCACCTTCAGCATCTGAGACCCGTTTTCGTCGTTCTCGCTGTTCGTCCTTCGTCAAGTGGAGAACCAAAATCCTTCTGGGAAAAGGACTTTCGACTTCGGGAGACTGAGCTCAATGGCTTTTTCCAAGAGGTGTCCTTGTATGTATCCATGTGGTTACAGTGGCGATGGCCTGAATATTCCAAGCCAAACCTGGTGAAAGATGCGCTTGGAGGTCGTCGACGTGTCCGACCAGTTTGACTCCTGGCACTGAAGGCTTGTCATTGAACTCCTTCATTATGTCAAGAAGTCCTATAGAAACCGAACCCTCCTAGATTGCAGCGTTGTTGCACTCCGCGTTGTAGAAGAACAATCTCGATCGAACAATTTTCCATTTTGAGCAGAAGTTTCGCTATGGTTCGAGCGTAGATATTCCGAAGTACTTCGACAACTGTGGCGTGTGACCACTGTTGGTAGGATAGACGATGGGCGCATCATGTTGTCAGGATTTTTTTCATCAAACGATAAAGCAGGGCTGCTTTGTTGATGACTGAGGGCTGCTGTGGAAGCCACTATTGCTACTCCTCCTGGAACGCCACCTCCGCACTAGTTTGCTGCTTCAAGAATATATGGTTGCAACTTCCTCCTTGTACTGGCGGCAGAAACTGCCGCTGATGATGCGACGTAGGACCCCTCAAACTACATTCGGTCGTTTATTCTCTACCAATGCTGAGAGGCTGCCACTTGTGTGGACGTTCCAGAAGAAATCCTGGAGCTCGTCGCCGTAGTAAAAACTTTGTAGCTGAAGTCAGACAAGGTCTCTGAGAAATAACCGCTCATGCCACCAGCTCGAAGATACGAACACCGTAGACCATCGGGCCCTGGAGCATTCAGTGGGTTGTGTTTGCTAGCCGCCTGTTTGATGAACTTCGTTTCAAACGGCTCGTCAGCTTCCTCGATGGTGTATGTCTTTTGTATTCCTTCAATATTTGGGTTAGCTTTGATGCTGGAATCCCACGCAGCAGCAATGTCTTCAGGCTTTTAATGGGGGTGTAGGTTGCGGAGGTGTTCCAACGTGGTGCTGTTGCGTGGTGAAGGTGCTGGGGAGATTGAGACGCTAGCAGCTTAAGTGATGCCTCCTCTTGCGCAAGTATCGTGGATTGTCTCCGTCGATTGTCTTGAGTTATCCCCATAATATTGAAGTGGACGATTGTTCTCGTAAGAGCGTGAGCCAGGTGACGGGTTCATTCAGGTTATCGTTTGTGAAGCGGTTAAATCAGGATACACGGTTCATCCAGTCGAGTCGTGCAAAGCTAGAGTGAGATTTTCTGTGTGTGTGCTTGCTTTGTTGGCATCAAACGCGCTAACCGGCTCACTAGTGATGTATGCGTACATGCGTCAGTCATACAACGGGGTATGACAGCATTCGATAGTCATGGGCGTTGTTCAGAGCAATGTCGTGGTTGTTGATGGTGCTTTAAGGGTTTGGCTTTATCGTTGTCGTTGCCGACTTCCTCCCTCCTACTACTTTAGGCACATCCTCAATTACCATCTATGGCAAGGCAACCCCGTCCACACACCAGCGAGAACGTGCAGCGTGATGAGTGGTAGTTTTTACGGTCTGTTAGTGACTCTTCCAACCTACGCGGTTTCACGCCCTCTGATTGGTCAGGCGTTGGCTCCTAGCCTTGACCCTCTCCAGCGCCCTCCCTCCGTTCCGCATCCTGAGAACGCGGCTGCGCCGCGTTCTCGCCCAGTTCGCGGCCGCTAGGCCGTGCGTTGGCCGTGGGTGAGGGTTAGGGTAAGGGTTGCGTTGGGTTAGGTTGTCCACGGTGTGTTCTAGCGTTCAACACCGGTTAGACCTAAAGAGTCAGTAACAGACCGTAAATAGACCTAAGCGTGATCCACAAACAGGTGCTTGAGGTTGGTCTCGGGGTGCCCCAGAATCATCGACCCCAGCTCCCCCGGTGTCGAGAGAGGCGCAAGCTCCCGTCCTCCTCTCTCCACACGCCTCCCTCGCTTTCCACCTTTCATCCCTTCCTGGAACAAGTCCACCTGACGCGGTCGGACGATGAGGCCTTAGTCTGGGCCGTTGAAGATCGGTGTTGCTTACCGGCTCCTTGATCGTTGTCCACGCAAGGGTCCGTTGTCGCTGGTCTGTCGACGGGATTGCCTTGCCATAGATGGTACTTGAGAATGGGAGAGAACGAGAAGTTGCGTCTCCGTCGACACCGCGGCAGGTGCGGGTAGTTGACTCCGAGCCACCCTGAGGACGACCCCCCCAAGCACCTGGTGCCGAAAAGCTTGTGGCTCACAGGTTCACGCGGCGACCAAGGCGGCCAGTAGAGCGCGCAATAGAAACGCCGCTCTGCCGTCGAGGGAGGCGCGGAGGAAGTTGGATGCCACGGTCCAATCTCCAGGTTTGGCTGAGGTGAAGACTCAAGCACAACCAAGTAGTGTTCCTTGCGATACCTACGCACCCTTGCAGTGGAGGTGCTCTCTTTCCGATTGCTCTTCACTCCTTGGGGTTCGTCCCTGCGGTATGTATCTTCCGCATGTTCGTCCCTGCGATTCTTTCTGGACCTCTCTCCGCTACTCTGTAGATGCGTTACAGCAGTGGGGGTCATGGTGTAGCCGTTCCCTATTTGGCGAAATTCCCTGTGTTGCACCGCTGCACCCCTGTTTGGGGCTATGTATTGCCCTCAAACCGATCGTGCCTGCCATAGCGGTTGTTGGAACTGTTTTCAGCGAGCAATACACGCGCGCTTGCACACACACCGCGATACAGCAACGGCACCGACAGCGGGCCGCACACACACGAGGAGGCGCACTATGTTCACAAGGCAAACATGTTGTTCCTCGCAGCGCACGCCGCTAAACCAACGCTCCAGGCAGATGTCAGAGAAGCGGTATTTGGTGAAGCATGATCGATACATTCGTAGTGGCGAAGTAGCGTGGCAAAGTAGCAAAAATTAACTCACTGAAGCACGGGGTTGTTTGCCATTCCTTGCGTTATCAGGAATTTGCCCAAACGTGCCGTAGAGGTGCGTGCGATCTTCCGATCTTGGTGAGGGCCGTGCCTTGTGAATATATTTTGTCACTTACTTTTGTTTCCGTCACCCCACCTGCCTTTTTTCGTCTATTCGCGGACCGGATTCCTCATGCAATGATATTATGCACAAGGACAAATTACCTGTTTAACCTCCTGACTATCATGTCCCTCTACTTTACTCCTACGTTTCTTGAGTATTGAATGCTCTGCCCTGTGTTGTATGATACGAACCGCTGGTAAGCGTGATGCTTGTATGTTTTCCCCGTTCATTGTCCCGAACTTGCAGATTCGTTCACGCCCGTGGACCCGACGAGAGCAGGAGGTAACATTCCATCGCAATGGCACCATGTCCAGCAATGACGGCAACAAGGGAGAGTGGTGGTTCGATGTCGGTGGACTCTATTGGGTACGTGCGGTGCAGATAGCAGAGACAGTAGATCCCGCAGATATACAGTCGTGTTTGTATTCGTGAGCCAGTGCAAAAGGCGATATGAGGGACTTCATGGCGAAACACCTAAGGACACCCAGCGCGTGTCACTCGTACTCACACAGTAACAGCGGCTTCTACTCGTGGATGTCCATCGCATCCACCAGACGCGCTGCGCCGTTTCTTGATTTGCGAACTGCCTTCTGGAAGGATACCACGTCGTGCAACACCCCGAGAGCCTTTTTCAGGCGGAATACCGGTACACCCTAAGAAGACCTCTCGTCCATAGCCGTCGTTTTTTTTAAAGCAATTAGGTGAACGGGCCGAAGCCGGGGTAACATGAGAAAAGTTGTGAAGGGGGTAAGCGCAGGCGATGTGTGCCGTGGGCAAAGATATACTCCCTTGATACCAGCGGGACGGAGAGTCGCAGGTTCTTGGTAACGCATGCCCTCTAGGAGGCAATTATTTTTGCTCATGTTCTTGCCATCAAGTCCAGCAGTTGCGCGGCGCCTGTCCGACCTCTTCTCTCCTATTATCTTGCAGTTGGTGCCTGACAATGTGGGTGTTATCCCCGATGCTTGTGCGAAGCGATGTCATCGATGCAATGGGATTGTGAAGGGACCGCGTCGTACCTTCTCATGGTATCATATTTCTTGTTACGTGGACACTCACAACCTTACATGTGCAAACTGGCGCCATGCTTCAAAGTGCACTCCCTCTCCTCTCGTCGTTTGATCACTTGTGGCATTTACGCCCGCAACAACAGGACGTAAACACCACAATTCGAGCTGCTCCAACAGTGCTCCACCACAAGGCTGAGCTCCACTGGAATGTCTTCGGTTCGCAACCTCGAATGTTCAGAGGCACCATCACCCGGGACCGCCTCCCCGATTCACCATTGCCACCGTGGCTGTTCCGACCTGTTGTCGGCTCATTTATAGGATCAGGTGTCGGTGATGACACCGCCGACACATCGTACAGGCACCGACAAACAGGAACGAGCGAGCAAGCGAGTCCACCCCCCACGAGAAGAACGGATCGCTACTAACGACTTTATAGCCAGCAATTCTGTTTTGAGACTCTACCATGGTAGTCGGACACATTTGCAGTAGGGTTCCGATGGTTTGCAGCCAGTGTGTCGAGTGAGCTGGTCGTGTCTTTCTGGTTCGTCGTTACGTGTTACGGCTGGACGATGTGGCTGGAAATGGGTAGACTGGACAGAACCACCTAGCCTGGACAGAACCACCTAGCCTGGACAGAACCACCTAGCCTGGACAGAACCACCTAGCCTGGACAGAACCACCTAGCCTGGACAGAACCACCTAGCCTGGACAGAACCACCTAGCCTGGACAGAACCACCTAGCCTGGACAGAACCACCTAGCCTGGACAGAACCACCTAGCCTGGACAGAACCACCTAGCCTGGACAGAACCACCTAGCCTGGACAGAACCACCTAGCCTGGACAGAACCACCTAGCCTGGACAGAACCACCTAGCCTGGACAGAACCACCTAGCCTGGACAGAACCACCTAGCCTGGACAGAACCACCTAGCCTGGACAGAACCACCTAGCCTGGACAGAACCACCTAGCCTGGACAGAACCACCTAGCCTGGACAGAACCACCTAGCCTGGACAGAACCACCTAGCCTGGACAGAACCACCTAGCCTGGACAGAACCACCTAGCCTGGACAGAACCACCAAGTGTTTTTATCGCAGTGAGCGCGCACGCCGATGCCGCTTCTTGAGTTGGATCCCTCGCGGAATTGGGGGCGTTGTATCGGGCTACGCTGGAGCGTGCACAATCACTTCACCCCACCCAGTTTCAACTGAATGCCTATCGGACGGACACCCGTTTTGTAGGCGTGTTCGATGTGACGCACGCGGGAAAGTAGGACACGACCCGTCGCCCCACCTGGTTGTGCTCCGTCATAGGGAAGACACATGCAGGGTGTTGGACATTGACAGGGGGTGAAACATGGCAATTGGCAGGAGTTACGGAAGCACCCACACAAGTCAAGATGATGCACACGCGAGCACATTTGTATTTATATTTCCTAACAATGGTTCTGTTCGTGCGGTCGGTGCACATTCACCAATTGTGTGGGTGCACCCACTGCTGCTGTCGTTGGTGCTCGACTCGCACAATTCGCACAATTCGCACAGCAGTGGTGGAAGTTCGAATCTAAGACTGGTTGATTCTGAGCACAACAAACTCTTCACAGGTTTGGTATCCAATTTGGTGGATAGTAAAACGTATGGTGGGTTTCAATACGCCAGTCTTGCAGAGAACCGGAAATGCCACTGCTGTCTGTCCTTGGGACTATATCTAGATGTGTGTTTTCCAAACCGGTAGTCAAACAATCCGCACAACGATCGTTCGTATGCATACAGATCTACTCCTGTGCAGCAGCTGCTGTACAATCATAGTGTAACCATCGAGCGTCACGAGGGGACACAATCAATAGCACGTACATCTGGACCTGGATGAATTCACCCCTCTTTTGTCCGTTATCGTCGATGCCGCGTGACGACAGGAGCGGCACAGCTGTTCATACCTATGGATCTAAAATGTTGTGGCTAACAGGTGATTTGCACCGCCTTTCCAACCGGAGTTCAGTGGCGGAAGCGTGTTTTTCTTTTTTTTTTCCCAGAGCTTGTTCTGCGAAGCCCCTTTTTTTCTGGCCAATAGAAGCTTCACACCTGATACATTACGTCGTGTGAGTGTGTGCTAGCAACAAGTGCATCGTGCTCCCCTCGTCACAAGCTTGCTGCCCGCAGGAATCCGTGAAACATCAGAAGGAGGCTTGCCTTTTGGGAGTAGGTAAGTGGCATTTGTGTCTCACTGGAAGGAAGCCGATTGATTCGGTGAATTTCGCCATGCCCGTCCTTCTTTCGAAGCTAAACTTGTCAGAGAGACAAAGCGAGAACTTCGGGAGCGGCGTGTGGCGTGTGAGAAAACAGAGGGGTGGGGAGAGAATTGCTCACGCAACATCCGGCGTGCTTGGATTAACTACGCGATGTCAAGTTGGAAGCACCGCTTCTTGGCTGAGCCATCTAATTGGCGACGGCGGCGTTGCTCCCATTGTTCTAAGGAAGAACGTGAGCTTTCTCCAAGCAGAAAGCCACACCGCCGTGTTTTGCGGCACTTCGACACGCCGCATATCTAGCTTCGAATTGGCACGGACGCTAGCCGGCTCAGGTCGGCAGGCTTTATATGCCGCCTTGATCCTGTCCGGGGGTATGGTCAGTGCACGCCATCTAGTTTTCAACGATATCGGGGGTTGTCGTGATTTGATTTCTTGCCGCCATCGAACAAGTATGCATAAGAAAAACGAAAAACAGCCCCGGGTGGAGGCCTTCCAGGGAAAATGGAGGTGATCTGTCCGGGCGCGCCAAGACAAGCGAAGGCATACACCACACGTCCCCTCCGTCAGCAGATGCCCTCCCATCTCTGCAGTCGTGGGCCCAACGTAGAGTAGGAATATTTGTGGTTGGGCCGTTAGTCAAGGCATTTGTGTCCTCACGCTTGGCTGCTTCACAGACGGGGTCGTTTACCTCACCTTTCGACCCACCACCCCAAATTCTTGACCTGCTGCCGTGTACTTACCTGCTTCCCGCCACGTCTGCCCCTTCCTCCGCACCTCCCACCAACACCGCAGGCGGAACCATGGGACTCGCATTCTCCCGACTGTGGGAGCGTATGTTCGGCAAGAAGGAGATGCGTATACTGATGGTACGAGATAGGGAGAGGCAGTAAGGGTGTTGGGTTGTGTCCAGCGGCAGCTCGCCACTGCTGCTGTACTACCTGGTTTTTTTGTTCTTGATCACGCCCTCCATCTGCTGCCCCCATTCCCCGATCAGAAACCGCCCCTGATTTTGACTTGTACTGCTTTTCGATGTGGATTTCTCCTTTCGCAATAGCATGTCGTGCACGATACGGGGATGCGACACTTAGTGGGGCCGCAGATGACACGCTCGTCTCGTCTGAACTCTCCCCGAGGAAACACAGCATGTACAGCGTCAATGCTTACGATGTATCAACAGAAGTGTTACGCAATCAATATGTGCAGGACAGCAGCACGTAATATCTCATCGAACCTTTTCTGACCCCCGTTGACGCAACCATCTCTTCCCAGGCCAGAGGGCAAGAACGCAATAGAACAGAAGACCTTACATGTGCCTCTTGCCACGCGCGTGTCCGTTTCTCAAATATTTTGTTCGAATTATCATCCGCCGAAATGAAGGGCTGATCATCCGCACCGTTTTTCATCGACCTATCGTGGAGATTCCTTAATTTTCGGCATAATGTTTTTCGGGAGACCCCCCCCCCCCCTTGGTCGAAACCTCCCGTCACTGCAGATGGGATCTACTACTATCTACCCAGCGGGCAGGTTACAACCGGCTTGTTGTTGACAGGCGGGGGTTGCTGAGTGTCGTACGTTCTTCGCCGCTGCTGTGGCGTAATAGTCCGCCCGCATTCATCTCCGGATCAGACGGCTGCTGCTGTTTTTTTGTTGCTTGACCGCGGTGCTGTCTGTCCCCTTGCGTGGCACGAAAGGTGGGTCTGGACGCGGCCGGTAAGACGACCATCCTGTACAAGCTCAAGCTCGGAGAGGTGGTGACAACTATCCCCACCATCGGGTTCAACGTGGAGACTGTAGAATACAAAAACATTAGCTTCACCGGTAAGCAGCATGCGTTTCCCAAGGGTAGGGTGTGATACTGGGCAGAGGGGACATATCCGCCCGTTCCCCAACAGGCACTTAATTTGGACGAACTTACGACCGTGAGTCCCCTAAAACGAAACCGAAAATCATGAATTCGCACATGTATCTCTGTACATGGGTTCGGAGGCACACGCCGCGTTCAACTGGAGAATATATAAACGTTGGACGCAGCAGTGTTGGTGGGAGACGCGAGCATCGACTCGAAATGTTGCGCTCTGTAAGGCAGGCACCGGCAGTTTCCTCCATCTAGCGACTCTGGCACGAACACATAGACTTTGCTTTTTGAGTTTGTGTCTTGAAGCCACACACAAAACCTCAAGATCATTTTAGATACGTACAAGGGGAACCGGTGGCGAAAGCTTTGTTAGTGCGCATACATGCACGACGCCGCACAAACACTAACGTTGTTTTCGCCCGTTCGTCGACGACAGTTTGGGACGTCGGAGGGCAGGACAAGATCAGGCCGCTGTGGAGGCACTACTACCAGAACACGCAGGGGCTGATCTTTGTCGTGGACTCCAACGACAGAGACCGCGTCGATGCCGCACGGGACGAACTCCACCGCATGCTCAACGAGGACGAACTGCGCGAGTCCATCCTTCTCGTGTTCGCTAACAAGCAGGTGAGCATTGTGTACCGGGGTAGGCATGTGCATCTGCCCACGTACAGCGCCGTGCTCGTCGTCGGCGCGCTTTGCTGAGTTGACGTGGTTCCTGTCAACAAGCCGGTGTCAAGGGTATTTCTCCGAACGCCAGTGGTTTTCTTGCAAAATCGTGTTCGAATGGAAATCAACATTTAACGTTGCCGACTTGGCTGTTGAGTTCTTGCCATCCAACATGAGCAGGGAAGATCTCATGTGTCCGAATGGATGGGGGCGTTTCGGAAGTAGGTCTGGGTTTCGCCAAATGGGGTGTGAGCTAGGTCGGCTGTCGTTGCGTGGGCGTGCTAGTGAATATTCTAGCTCGAATCGGCACCACCCTTCCTATTCGCCTGTGTGGGGGGGGGGGAAATGCGTAGACGCGAAGCACAATCTGCCATCCTCTTCTTTTGGGATGCCAATCTGCCTGGGTACAGGACACGTCAGGATTCGCAAGCGAAACCAAATGTGGGAAAGGAGATGTCTTTTTTTGTGTATTTTGGACTTACCCCTTGAACGCTTGCAGGTGTGGTTGATTGATGGCTGTGTTGCGACCCTACCCCCCCCCCCATGATGACATCAATGCCGGAGATTCACACAGTATGGGGCGACGTGAAGCCGTGAAGAGGTTTCCGCAACGACAAGGCGGACTACGTAGCCATCCGTTCAAATACTTTCCAGCTCTGGCGTCTCGATATGGATATGCGTTTGCTTGACACGGCTGCCCCCCCCCCCCC